>RZOE01000061.1:127500-375000 GCA_003992445.1 Leishmania aethiopica
GACGCACGGTGGGAATCAGCCGCGGCAGCCGACACGAGGAGCGGCAACGAGGTGGCGGCCGCGCAAACGACTGCCTCGATCGAGACGCCGTCAGGGGCACCTCCACAGGTGCCCATGCACGCCCAGGAAGCGGTGGCGGCGACGGTACAGTACGTGCAGACTCGCTGCATGCGCCTCCACGCTGCGCCGCAGGTAGAACAGATCACGTTTGCCGTGATCGCCACGTCAAGCTCGCAGGATCGCGACAGCATAACGGAACCAGATCGCAGCGAGAACGGCGGTCACGTCGCTGCTGGCCCCGACGCCTCCGGTGGGCGAGATGGCTCGACGCGGATCAGCCCTCTTGAAGCCTGCAAGCGGTACCTCGAGTCGCTCACCTTTGTGGAATGCAAATCGATCCCCCCTGCCAATGCAGCTGCGCCACCGTTGTTGCCAGTGAGCAGCATCAACCCTGCCGCCGTCGGTGAAACAGATGGGATAGAGCAGCAGCTGCCGGAAGATGGTGCTGCGACGATGTGCGTTGAGGGCAGCGCTGCAGTGGCACCCGCGCCGCGAGGAGCGGCCTCTCCGGTGACGGTCTGTGTGCTCAAGGCCTCCAAGAAGAACCCGCTCCTCAGCCTCGATTCAGAGCCGGAAGTGGCACTCCCGCAGATTATAAAGCAGGTCGGGTCGCTGAAGCCGGAGGTGCTGGTCATGCCGAGGTCCCTGGTACCCGAGTCTCTGCAGCTGGCGCTGCTAGCTACCAGCAACCCGCACTGCATCGTGCTCCCGTTCTGAGACACAGGGATGCCGCGCTGGCGGCCGTTGGTGTGGGACTGTTGTTTGCCGCGTACGTGCGTCTGGCACGTCAGGTGGTGTCGCCTGTATTTTCTTTCGTCGCTCCAACGTGCCCGGCTCGCCGCCGTGGGGCGCGCGAGCTCAACTCCCCCACCACATCGCGTCGTGCGAAGCAGCCCTAGACACGCGTTACAGCAATATGCCGACTCGGTCATCCAAGCACGGCCTCCGCCTCGAACTCTACCCACCCACCCCTCGCCTCACGGCCGTTCCTCTCAACATGCCGGGTAGGGTACGTTGCAGTCACGCTGACACGCTCTGCCCATCATATGGATGGCACATGCGTGTTCGCTGTTGCGAGTCTCTTCAGCGCAACACTATCCAGGACATGACCGCCGCCATCAGTCGCCGTGCGTTGCTCTGACCTCCCCTGTGTCGTAGACACCTGACCGTGTCATCACCAAAGGTGGTTCGCCACTTGGCAGGGATAGGGGGAGGGCTGCCTGGCTTCCTCCCACACAGACTGTGGATGTGCTGGACCGCGAGATACCACGCGCGGAGGTGCCCTCCGTCATCCGGGTGCTGATGGCGTTGCGGGCGAAAAAGGTGGCTTCATGTAGTTAGCCCAATGTACATTCGAAGACGCTGAGTGTCACGTGGCAGTCTCTGCATGGATGGCCACACCACCTCTTCGCATGTGTGCGTGCGTGTCGTTACTGCTCAGCACGCGGCATTCGGTTACGTTATTCGTACAGAAACAGCGAAAGAAGAATTTTTTAAAAAAAGGCGATGCGGCTTTCTCCTCTACCCGCTCTCCGTATCCACCCTACGGCCGGGATGCAGGAGGGGTGGCGCGTGTCAGGTGTCTGCCTGTGCAGCACGAGCCCCCTCGAGGTGTGCCTAAGAGCTGCCTAGTGATGGGGAGCGTGTGCGAGTGTGCGCCAGGCATGCATGGTTTCTTTCTGATCCAGCCCGCCACGGACCCGCCATGAAGCACAGCTCATGGCCGCCTCGGCCCGTATACGGCCGCATGCGCATCCCTCGCGCGTGGAGGTTGTTCCACGCGGTGGGGTACGGGGCGCCTTTGCTGTTTCTCTCTTCCGAATGCACGCGCTGTCCCCCGCCCCCTCATCCACCCCGCACCACTGCTCACGCTATTCCACCTCCATATGCCACCTTCCCTCCCTCTCCCACCACACTCGCCCCCCCCCCACCACCACCACCACCACTCACCCGTGCCGAGCAGCGAGGTGTCGCGACGTCTCTCTCTGTCTCTCTCTCTCTCTCTCTCGTTTTCGCTTTGTATTTTTTTATGGCTTTTCTTTCGGCTTTGTTGCTGTTTTTGCGTGTCTTGCGTGTCTTGCGTGGCCATTCCCCATCTTGTTGTGGTTTGTCCGACGCGCGCTCTCCGTCCCCCTTCCGCGGCGCGTTGATCGGCTAACGCCGTCGCCGTGACGCCACCGTCACACGCACACGCACGTAAAAGGGGAGAAACGTTTAACTTGTTCGTTGGAGGCGCTGCCTTTTTGGTTTTGCTTTACATGTTGTGGTTGCTGGTGCTCGCGTGCTGTCTTGTGGCGACTTTTTGCGTTTGCTGTGAAGGCTCTCCTTGCTGGATCACACGCTCCCCTCCCCCGTCCCTCTCGCTCGCTCCCTCTCTTTATCCCCCGACGTCCGCGCGTGTTCGCCAGTGACGTCGTCTTCTAGGCATCTCTAATCTTCCCCTAGGTTGTGGGCGATTCATTTCCGCTTTCCTCCTCTTCGTGTGCGTGCGTGGGTCCGCCTTCCACACGCGGTGCACAAAGACACTCGCACGCAAAGCAGGCCCCTCCCCCTCTCTCTCTGTACCATCACTCTCTTTCTCCGTCTCACGAACCTGGACATAAACACGCACACGTGTGCATCATCAGCTTCCAGTCCCCGAACCCTCGGTCAGTGCCTCATCCCTGTTCCCTTCGCCTTCTGTGTGTCGCTGTATCACCAGCAAGAAGAGGGCCACCGGGTGGCAGAGTAGTAAGTAAAGAAGGCGGAGGCGCAGCGCTTCAACGGCGACCGCATTCCCCCCTCCCCCCTCTCTCTCCCCACACCCTCCTCCCTCTTTCTCCTCTTCTTTGTAGTGCATCCTAAGCAAACCATACAGTGTTGTCTATCCCAGCCCCATCTGCGCACGCACGTAGGCCCTCGTACGGAAGCCAGCACAACACTCCCTCTGCCTTTCTTTTTCTTCGCTCGTCCCCCTCTCTCTCCCCTTCTCCCGCCTCCAACCCTTGTACGCACGCTCTCTCTTCTTTTGCGAGAGTCTGCCTGTGTTTAGCGTATCTTTTCTTTTTCGGTTGTGGCGGTGGTGTCTACTGTTCGCCTTCGTCAACGCTCCTGTTCGAGTGTTTAGCTGCTGCTGCTGCTTCCCGACTCGCACGCGTTATCCCGCTCTCCGTCGGGCCCTCCCTCTTTTCTTCATCCACACACACACACACACACACATATATATATATATGCAGCTCTCTCTTCTTCGCTTCACGTCCCTCTTTTCGACGGATTAGATCTTAGACTGAAACGCACCGTCAAGACAACCCCAGCCGCCGCCGCCGCCCTCCTCCTCCCTCTCCTCTCTCTCTCCCTCCTCCTCTTCCTTCCCCCCCCCCCCCAACGCTCGTGGGCCACACACGCGCAGGCACACAGAGAGAGAGAAAGAGACCCTCCAACGTCTGCCGAATCGGATATAAGGAAGAAACGACCGCAGCCGAGGAGCACACGTGTACGCGGCGCGTCGACTCCTGGTTGTCGCGGGTGTGGAGTCGTCCTCTCGTCGGCAGACGAGCACGCCGGCGAAGACAAACCGCCAGGCACCACCGCCACGCTCGCTCGCTCCCTCTCGTGCGTCTCTCCTCCTTCGTTGGCCGAGCGCCACCATCCCCCATCGCCCCCTCCCCCGAAAACACAGAGGCCAACGGGGTAGCGACAGAAGGCGGAGAGGGGCACACACACACACACACACACACGCACGCGGTCAGAGAGAAGAACCGCGCGCGTCACATTTTGTTTTTTGTTTGCCGTGATTGTTTCTGATAAGCTCGCCTCGAGCGTCCCACCAAGCGTGCTCCTCAGAAAACAATACGTCTGTCGGTGTTCTGCTCGCCGCGCACCCGCCTGCAGGCTCCATCAGTACGTATACCGCCCACCTGCTGCCTCCTCCTCCTCCTCCTCTCTCTGACATCTCTCTCTCTCTCTCGGTGTGTGTGTGTGTGCGTGCGCGCTTTTTCTTTGAAAGGGAACACAAAAAACTTCATTTCCGTGTACGCACACGGAAGTGCAACGCGTTGTTGTTCTTCTTCTTGTCGTCATCATTGTGTTACACACACACACACACACATCTTCATCCCTCCCCCCCCCCCTCCCTTCTCTTGCCTGCGTCCTCTCCTTCATTTGTTGTTTGTTGTTTTTTTACTCGTAGTGCGTCACTTCTTCCTCCGATCCCACCCACCCACCCCACCTCCTCCTTCCAATTTTCTCGACGCTCTTTGTACTGAGTAGACTCTCTCCCTCTCTTTCTCTTACCCCCCCCCCTCCCTTCCAACCGTTCCTCACCGCTGCCAATCATGACGTCTGTTGCAGAATCCGTGGCACCAGGGAGTGCACTCGCGGCACTCGACCCCGACCTCGGGTTCGCAGCAGTGGCGACGGTGACGGAAGACGCTCCTGCTACGGAGGCAGCTCCACCACCAGCACCTGCTACAGAGGCAGCTCCACCACCAGCACCTGCTACGGAGGCAGCTCCACCACCAGCACCTGCTACAGAGGCAGCTCCGCCACCAGCACCTGCTACGGAGGCAGCTCCACCACCAGCACCTGCTACGGAGGCAGCTCCGCCACCAGCACCTGCTACAGAGGCAGCTCCGCCACCAGCACCTGCTACGGAGGCAGCTCCACCACCAGCACCTGCTGCAGTTCGGATTCACATCCCATATCAAGTCGAGTCCGGTGCCCCGCACCATTCCGACGTCTACCCGGCCTCAGCCGCAAAGACAAACGGCCACGGCAACGGGAAGTCGTCTGCAGGCGCGGCCGCTGCGGCGTCAAGCGGAAAGAACGTCAGCAACGACGCCGCTGCGGCGTCCAAAGGCGCTTCGCCGTCGAAACCGCACGGTCGATCGTCCCCGGCTTCGCGGCGCGTGGCCGCTGAGTTGCAGGTCGCCCATAAGCACCTCTCTGCCCCTTCACCCGCTACCCGAGCTCTGTCGTCGCAGCTGGAGTCGCGCGTGCGCTGGACGGCAGCTCCGGTGGAAAAGCCGAAGCTCTCGCGCCGGGTGCTCGTGGGTGCCCCCGGCGATCTAACCGGCAATGGCAGTGCTACGAAGAACAGCTGTCCATCGCGCCAGCGCCGCACCCACTTTGTCGACCCCTCGACATCCGTGGACGGTGCTGCAGAGACCACCGTGACCGCGCCTCAACGGCAGCGCATGCAACGGACTTCGCCAGCCCACCCGCCTGCTCCCAACGGTGCCTCCACCGTCGCTGGGCACGCGGCGTGGTATATGCACTCGATCCCAAAGCACACTCAGGCCGCCCACACCTCTCCGCGGGCCCCCGCTACGGCAGAAAGCGCCTCCAACCAGCCTCATCAGCGCCACAGCGTGGTTGGTGTCGAGGCCGCATCCGCCGCATCCAAGAGCGCTGCGCTTGAACCAGCGTCTGCCTCCGCGTCCGCGTCTGCGACGGACGTGAGCTTTGAGCACTGGGCATCTTCTCCCTCCCATTCGCCCGTCACCATCGCCGTGGGTAGTCCACAGTCGCAACACCCCGACGTCGCCCCCACCGTGCAGTCAAAGGTGAGGGACGACGGAGGCAATGGCGTTTCACGCGAAGTGGTGGAGGTCGCCACACCCTCAGTGCTGATCCCAGCTTTCAAAACCGCCGACACGGCGGAAAACGCGAAGGCGTCGGCCGCCTCTGAAGTGCCGCAGAAGGAAGCGATCATGACCGCCGAGATACACCGCGAGAAGCACATCGTCATCTCCCGCCCCTCTTCCATCATGCACGTGACCCGCATGACTGACCTGACGCGTCCGTCAGACGCGTACAAGGTGACGCTCCACTCGTCACGCCCATCCAACGCACTCGCCCGCCGCTCCCGCCAGCCGCGCAAGGTGCTGAACGTGTGCCTCACAAAGTACCCTCTCATCCGTAAGATTGCGGAAGAGATGGGCTTCGAGATGGAGACAACGGAAGACGAGCTGAACGAATACAAGTTCAACCTCTGCTGGAGCGATACAGTGCTGTCCCTCATGCGGCTCGTGCGGCTGAGAAACTGGCAGCGCACCAACCACTTCCCATCCATGTATCTGCTCTGCCGCAAGGGGCACCTGAGCACGACGCTGGGGAAGATGCGCCGCAAGCTGCCCTCGCACTTCGCCTACTACCCGCGCACGTGGTCGATGCGGAGCGAGCGGATGCAGTTCACGCAGTACATGGCAGCCGTCCGCCAGCGTCGCATCCTCAAGTACTTCATCTTGAAGCCGAACTCTGGCTGCCAGGGCCGCGGCATCGTCGTGGCGCGCGATCCGATGACGGCGCTGGACGAACACATCCTCGACAACTATATTGTGCAGGAGTACGTGCACCGCCCCCTGCTGCTGGAAGGCAAGAAGTTCGATCTCCGTGTGTACGTGCTGCTCACCTCGATCCGTCATCCGTCCATCTTTCTCTTCAACGACGGTCTCGTGCGCATCTGCACAGAGCCGTATGAGACCCCGAATGAGGAGAACGTGAAGCAGGCCTGCAGGCACCTCACAAACTACGCCGTGAACAAGAAGAGCTCGGAGTTCGTCTTCAACACGAACGTCGAGCACATGGACGTCGGCAACAAGCGCAACTTCGGCTTCCTCAACCGCTGGCTCGCCGAGGGCGGCCACTCGCCGGACGTCTTCTGGAACGAGGTCGGCTTTATCGTCGTCAAGACAATCCTCGCGGCGCAGCCGATCATCGCCAAGGTGTACGACTCGTGCTTTCCCACCGGCTTCAACGAGGGCTACTGCTGCTTCGAGGTACTCGGCTTCGACATCCTGATCGACAATAAGATGAAGCCGTGGCTCATGGAGGTCAACCACACCCCGTCCTTCGCCACCGAGACGCCGCTGGATTACGAAATCAAGAGCAAGCTGATCTCGGAGGTATGGAGCATCATCGACTGTAAGGCCACCGATTACGAGAGGGACCGGCAGCGAGAGCGCGACGAGTTCGCGAAGCGCAATATGCCGCCGTGGGCAAGCAACCACCCGCTCTACGGGAGCCAGCTCAAGAAGAATACCTCGCGCGGCGCTGGCGCCGACGACTCGGACTCGCCCGACCACAGCCCTGCGATAACGGGCCGCGCGAACGCAGAGGAGGAGATACCGCCCTACGTGCATGCCCGCCGCAACTTTGAGGACACCAAGCTGAAGAATTTCAAGCGCATCTATCCGTCTCCCAACTCAGATGTGCAGCTCGTGTACGACACGATCCAGAGCCTGGCCACGCTGGAGTTCGCCAACAGCCGCCTCTACTACAACAGCACCGTCGCTGCGCCGGTGCCAGTGCCGATGTCGTCGTCGCCGCCGTCGCCGGGCGTCCGCACGAGTTCCGCGCTGCCCTCCCGCGTTCGACCGCCGTTGCTGGGTCCACTGCTGACAGCCTCGCGTAACGGCAGCTCTAACGGTAGCCCCAGCACGGTCCTACCGCCTCGCACGCCGGTCACATTGATGACGCCAAACACCACCTCTGCCGCGCAGGGCTCTGGTGCCGCTGACACAACAACGCCCATAGGCACAATCCCTGCCGCACACCTCGCCGCCACCGGCCAAGCCGTCACAAGTCCCTCTGTCGCCGCGAACAACGCGTCGTCGCCCGCCGCCCCTTCTGTCACGCCAACTCCCTTGCCCGGTCGCGAGGGCCAGCCTGTCCCCGCCACTCTCTTCAAGCTAATGGAGAAGGACATACTGCGTCGCCGTCGTCGCTCATCGGACGCCCGCAGCAGCACCACACCGTCCGAGAGCGGCGGGACGGCGGCCTCCACGCCGGCGGCCGCTAAGTCGCCTCATCCGCTGCGCGCGCACACGCCGCAGCTCTCGCCCACCCACGTTAGAAAGAACTCGTTCGCCGAAAAGACGCCGTCCCCATCGCAGAAGGCGAGCGTCAAGGCAACAGCGGCAGATGACACGGCAGTGAACAGGGCGAAGCCGCGCGTTGCTGAGGTGCATCGCCTCGTCACCGGGAGCCCACCCACAATGATAGCCACAACCATCAACGCCATCCCGGCGAGCCCCTCGGCAAACGATGGCACGCCGGCTTCGAACGCAACTGCGATGCGGGCCAGCGAGGCCCTGCAGAAGATGAAGCCGATGGAGACGGACAAGCCGGACGATGAGGTGCCGTCGCTGTCTCGCACCGTCGCACCGCATCCCGCGGCCGATGGTCCCATCCATATCTCCAGGCGTCCTACCCCACGACAGAAGTTGCGGACGCCTTCACCGGTGACAACGCCGAACGCGAATGGCCGGCCGCGCGCGAACAGCCACGAACTTTCTTCCATGACGTACAGGTCCGTCTCGCTGAACGGCAGCATGCGTGACCTTGACCTTAGCGGCGTGGCGCACTCTGGCCGGAGGTCGCAGGACTGCCAGATGCACTCTATACTTCCGCACCAAGAGCCGACCGAGGAAGAGCTGGCGCGGTTGGCAACGCTGCAGGCGATGCTGGACTACGAGGCCGCCGCCGACCCGCAGCCGGACGATGACGATGATGACTACAACCTGACTGAGTGAGAGAGCGACAGAGGGCGTCTCTCCGTCTGCGTGTGTGCGCGTGCCCAGCCGATCATCACTGCAGGATGAGTGACGAGGCTTATTGGGAAAGCTTAACGGTGATGCACACTTTGGATGTGCACACGCTCTCACCAGATTGCGTGTTCTCTTTACGCCACGCGTGCTGCTGCTTATTGTTGCGCTTCCGTAACTCTTTGCGTGGGCGTGTGTTGGTGCAGCGGTACGAGTGGCAGCGAGCGACGCAGTATCACTACGTGAAAAACCAGAGAGGAAGCAGGTGGTGCAGCACAGCGTACATATCTGTGTGTGCGGTGCGACTGCCCCCTCTTTCTTCCGTGCTCGATCACCACCGCCTTTTTTTGTTGTTCTTGTTTCATGGACCAGTCCCCTGTGCGAGCCTTGTTCTGTCATTGGTCTCATTTTCTTTTTTTTTTACCCCCCCCCCTCTCTCTCCCTCCCTCCCTCTCCCTCCCTCCCTCCCTCCCATTGTGTGTGTGCGTTGGTGCGTCCTTTTTCTATCTCGTAATGTGTGCTTTCCTATGCTAACTCTCTGTGCGCGTGTGTGTTTGTGTCGCCTTGTTTGGGGGAACCCAGTAGCCTGTGTGGCCCACGCACCTCCCCCACCCCACCCCACCCCCGGCATCGTGAACGATAGCTGCCAGGATAGTGGAAGTCCGATGATGATGTCGACGGTGAGGCGGACGAGCTCCAGGACTCTGCCGCTATATCGTTCATGTTTTTGTGTGATATGAGGCTTCTTATGTGGTTGCTGCTCTTTGTTGCCGTGATGGGTGTGCGTGTGTGTGGACGGCACCGTGTCGCTCTACGTTGATCTACTCCCATCCACCTCACGGACAACGCCGAAGTGCGTTTCCATGTGAGTGAGGGGGCGGTGGGGTGGAGAGGGGTCCGCCGCTGCAAGTGTACAGTGGTGTGGTGAAGCTCCGATGGCAGCCGCTGGCCCGCACCCCTCGTGAAAGCCGTGCCCGCCCAAGAACTCACGCATGTGTAACGGGTACTTTTTCTTGCTGACACGTGCACGTACGGACACGCCTCTTCCCTCTTCGCCTTCCGCCTGCAGCTCTCTGTCCCTCGCGCCGCTGCCGCTGTTTTCCTTTTACAAGCATCGTTCTCTCGCACCCTCTCTCGGACTTGTGCTTTCCATGCGCACACGACAAGCACGCTGTTCCCGCCATTGCCGTCCTTTGTCGTGGCGTGTCGTGGTGGTGGTGTTGGTGGTGGTGGTGGTGGTGACGGCCTCGGCGGCGTCGGTGTCGCCCGCTGTGTGATGCCCCTTTTATGACACTGATTTCCTTCTGTAAGCTAAACAGACGAAAGACATGTAACCGCAAGGCGTGCTACAGCACGTGCTTCTTCTTCCGGTGTGTGTGGGAGGGGGAGGGAGGGGGTGGCGCAGGCTGCCACGGTCCCGCGTTTGCGTCAGCCCCGTCGCGCACGACATGGTAAGAGACATAACGGGCGAGAAGGTGAAACGAGCGGCATCACGTAGGATACGAGGGCGAAGCTCTTCACCCTCTCCCTGGCCCCTCTTTCGAGCTCGTCGAGTCTGCAGAGGGTCACTGGAACCACTCCGACTCACTTGATGCCCCTGCACACAACCTCACCCCATCCGCCTTCGCGTCTTTTCCTTTTGGTCTTTGATCACCTGTGCTCCTCACGCACGCACGCACGTGTTGCCCATCGACGTGTGAGTTGCACGCAGCGTCTCCGCCGTTGCGTTCGAGCATCATAACCCCAGGTACGGGAGAGGTGGCAGTAATACGCCCACACGCATACGCAGAGAAGAGTCACCGTGTAGGATGCCTCCGAAGCGTCGCCTCGCTTCAAAGTCGCCGTCGTCGCGGCAGACGGCGGCGGCGAGTGCGCCAAGCACCGCCACCACCACTGTCTCGTCCTCCTCCCTCCAGTCTACCATGACGTCGCCAAAGGGCAAGCCGTCGCCGAAGCGTAGTGCGCCTGCTCCCACAACTGCAGCTCTTACCCCATGCGCAGAGGAACGCACGGGGGGTGCCACCAGCAGCGCCAGTGCGAGCGCGAGCAGCCACATCAGCTCCAGCTTCGATAGCCCCCGCGACGACACGGTGGTGCTCACTGGGTACACAGCCGAGAGCGAGCACAACGCGCACGGCTACGAGCGCCTTCACGACATTATCCTGCAAGACAGTGACACCGACGCCGCCGGCGAGGATGGCAGGGCGAACGAGGATGATGTAATCCTCTTCCCGCACGCCGAGGAGCTCTCGAACGCCGCTGCCGGTATCAACGGTGATGACGACAACGGCCGTGTAGTGCGTCTGGGAACGACACAGCACCTCGACGAGTCGGACAGCAGCGAGGACGAGCCGACGCTGAACCGCGTCGGCGACATTCCGCTGGAGTGGTACAAGGATGAGGACCACATCGGCTACGACATCGAGGGTAAGAAGCTGATGAAGAAGGAGCGATCTGCGCTGGAGCGGCTGCTGGAGGCGACGGACGATCCAAAAGCGATGCGCACCATCTACGACGCCCTGCACGGCGAGAAGAAGACGCTGTCGAACGCCGACCTGCAACTCATCTTCAACCTGCAGCGCAACCGCACAACGAACCCCAACTACGATATGTACTCAGAGGTGCAGGAGGACACGGTCGTCTTTGATCCGCTCAACCACCCGCTCGCCCGCAGCGGTGGCCCGTCCAAGAAGGCGTTCGTGCCGGCACTGCACGACATGAAGGTGATCGCGAAGATGGTGCGGCGCCTGCGCAAGGAGGAAGCGGAGCGCAAGCTGCGCCCGGGCAAGGAAGAGAAGGAGGAAGAGGATCAGCTTCTCTGGGACGACGGCCACGTGGAGATGGACACGCACACGCACTTCAAGTACTTCAACCGCGTCCCAAAGCCGAAGCTTCCGCCGCCGGGCACGTTCGAGAGTTACCGCCCACCGCCTGAGTACCTGCCGAGTGAGCGGGCAAAGCAGCGCCAGGCTCGCCTGCGTACCATCGATCGCAAGGAGCACTTTCTGCCGCAGTCCTTCGACGCCTTGCGCCACGTTCCCTTCTATCACCACACCATCCAAGATCGCTACCAGCGCTGCCTCGACCTCGCCTTCTTCCCTCGTGCGCAGCGCACGCGACTCGTGGTGGACCCTGACAAGCTGCTGCCGGAGCTGCCGGACCCGAAGGACCTGCGGCCGTACCCGGAGAAGCTCTCCTTTCACTACAAGGGGCACACAGCGACGGTGCGTAGCGTGTCGGTGAGCCCAAGTGGGCAATACCTCGCAACCGGCTGCGACGACCATCTCGTGCGCGTCTTCGAGGTGCAGACGGGCCGTCTCATGAAGCGGTACGACATGGGGGCGCCGGTGCAGCAGGTGGAGTTCTGCCCCTCCACGTCCCTCAACATCCTCGCTGCCGCGGTGGAGTACAGCCTCGTGTTCATTGTGCCGACCTTCGCGGCTCATACCCTGGTGAACGACCACACGATTCGCTTCCTGCGCGCACCAGGGCTGTCGGCAGGTCAGCGGGAGGCGGCGCACGCGCTTGGTGCTGTGGACACGCTCGGCGGTCGCGCGGTGACGCAGACGACACTCGACGCGGACGAGACGGCGCACGAGGCGACGGCCGACCTGCACGACATCGAGGAGCGCGAGAAGCGCGCCGAGTTTGTCGATGCCAGCGCTAAGGAGCGCAACGCAGGTATCGTGGTGAAGATCGCGATGCACGCCAAGGTGAAGAAGTTCTGCTTCCACATCAAGGGCGACTACCTGTGCACTCTGTGTCCCAAGGATCACGTGAAGTACCGCCAGACAATCATGCTTCAGCTCTCGAAGCGCAAGGTGTTCTGTCCGTTCCGCAAGTTCTCTGAAGTTGTCACGGACTGCCGCTTCCACCCGCGAGAGCCCATCTTCTTCCTCGCGACGACCAACTCCGTGCGGTGTTACAACCTTATGGCGCACCGGCTGCAGCGGCGCTTCAAGGCCTCAGGCGGTGTCACGACGTGCCTGTCCATTCACCCCGAGGGCGACAACTTCCTCGTCGGTGACACGACCAGCCACACGTCGTGGTTTGACATGGACTTCTCCGACAAGCCGTACAAGCGTATGCGCTCGCACAAGGGCGTCGTGAACGCGCTCGCCTTTCACCCCAAAACGAACGCCTACCCGCTCTTCGCCACGGGCGCCTCGGATGGCCAGGTGCACGTGCTTCACGGCATGGTGTACGACGACTACAACAAGAACGCGCTGGTCGTGCCAGTGAAGATCCTGAAGCATCAGCGGCCGGTGTACGCTGTGGCGTGGCATCCCACGCTTGCGTGGCTCTTTACGTCCACCGAAGACGGCGTGGTGACGGCGTGGACAGAGTGACATTGCCGCCGCTGTGGCTTGCTAAATCGGTACATTGGAGCGATGCAGCCACGTCTGCGGTACTGCGTGTCGTGTTGGTGCACGCCTGAAGACGGAACTCTACTAGCGCCAACGTAATTGTGTGTGTGTGTGTCTGGTTGGTCTTGCTGCGTCGTTTAAGAAAGGGAGTAACACTTAGTGCGCGGAGGAAGTGGGGTGTCGGTGGGGGGGGGGGGGGTGCGGCGCACGCTGGTCTAGATGGACAGCGCGAGCGCCGGCCCGAGGCAGTATCGATGGTGTTGTCTGTCTGTGTCTGTGTGTGTGTGTGTGTGTGTGCGGCCTGTCTAATGCGTGACACTGTGTTGTGTTTTCTTTTACCTCTATTAAGCAGATTAACGCTATGCTCTACTTCCTTCTCCCTTCCTTGCTCGTGTAGGGCATCGCTTACGACTCTACCCTGAAGAGGCGCGTCGACGTAAGAAGTGGATTAGAGGCAGCAGCCGCGAGAGTCGCGCAGAGCCGGGACCGGGTTTACAGCGTCCGTTTCCGCGCATGCACGTGTGTATGTGTGTGTAGCAGCTGAAGAAGCGACATATCGTGCTTTCCGCGCCATCGAATCACTCCGTTCGCCTCCCAAGCCCGCTGCATCAGCCCCCTCATGCGACATGGGTGTGCGCACACATGCTGCGTTAAGCTCCCATACGGGTGGGCAAGAGGAGGAGCTCCCAAGCAACTTTGCCGCAGCCGGGTAGCGGCGTAGGTGCCTGTGCGTGTGCGGCCTTGTTGTTTGCTACCGAGGACACAGAGCTCACCTGTCGCATGTCATGCTCCTTGTCGCCCGTCCCACCCGTCCCTCTCTGCCTCTCGTTGTATGCCTCCTCAGCGTAGGGCACGAATTCACGGCCACGATACCTCTGTGCTTCAGGCACAGTGCCCGTGTACATCGCAGCGCATATTGGCACCACCGTCACGAATCCACCGCGCTCCCTAAAGCAGGGGACCACCTCGGGGCAGTGTACTTCTCTCTCCGTAAAGCCCCCACCCGTTCCTCCTCACACATGACAGTACCGTTGCAGCATCCTTCTCCGTAGACGCATACAGCCTTTCTCACTTGGTTACTCACCCCCTCCCCTCCCCTGCGCGACACGGACATGCCAGTGGACGACTTGACCTCAGCACCCGCCATGGCGGCAGGGTCAGTCTACACAGCGATTGCCGTGTGCGGCTGCGGACATGACGGCCGACTCGGCATCGGGCCGGACGCCCCGTCGGCCATGAGCGAGATTGCACTACTAGACGACTTCCTGCCCACCTTCGCTTCCGCTTCCACCGTAGGAGAGGTTCGTCAGGTGGCCTGCGGAGCATATCACACCTTGGTGCTGACGAACACTGGACTCTACGGCTGGGGACTGCATGAGGATGGCCAACTCGGCCTGGGCCGGCCATCCACTGCTAGCTTAGCAGCGGCTGCCGCGGACGGCGCTCTCAGCAACGCAGATGCGACGGCGGCGTCGGTGCCGACCCACGTGGATCGACCTGTGCGAATCCCCTTCGCCGAATGTTCAGGTGGGGACAGGGTGTCGGACGACGTGTCCGCGGCCATCATTTCTATCCACTGCGGTGCCGATCACTCTTTTCTCTGCTCGACGGCCGGCGTTTACGTGACGGGTCGGAATGACTGCGGCCAGCTTGGCCTCGGGCACACGGACAAGGTGTACACGTGGACTCGACTCTGTGCGGCGCTCCCCCAAACGACTGCGGACGACAATGCAAGGCACACGACAACAGCGTCGCGTGCAGCTTCGCCGATGATGCCAGCCCCACCGAGCGCGTGCGACTCCGTCCTGGGCGGTCGACACGCGCGGCTGCTTTACGGCCGCCTCACGCACATCAGCTGCGGCACCCACCACACCCTTCTCGCCTGGAGTGACACAGTCGTCCTGCGCGCGGCAGCACCATCGAGTCCCGCCTCCCAGCAGTCACCCGCCAACTTCAATGACAGTCATGAGCTTGTTAACTACCCATCCTTACTGATGGCATGCGGCCGAGGCGACTTTGGCGAGCTCGGCTACGACGGCGACGCCTGGGCGGTGCTGCAGGCCCAAGCTCAGCGGCAGGAGCGCGCGCTGCGCTCATCCCTGCAGCAGCAGCAGCAGCAAGCGCACGGCAACGCCAATGACGGTCAGCACGGCGCAACGGACGGCACCTACAAGTTCAAGTGGAAGGCTGCGGCCGCCGTCAAGCAGCGCCGCCCCCCCTTCAACTCAGCCTTCTTCGAACTGGTGGAGGGTGTGGACCATCTGGAGGAAAGCGCGGTGCGGCTTCCTACGACTTGCGCGGAGGCGCTGCGCCCAGCACTGCTTCACCGAGGCTGCACAGCTCATGAACTGGCAGAGAACGTGATCCGGCAGTGCCGTGAGCGCACTGCAACGGACCTCATGTGTCTCCCGCCCACAGCCTCCGCCCACCAGACCGGCAGCGGTGTCCAAAGTCGATGGGAGGTGGCAAAGGTGCAGGCGATGCATCACCACTCCGCCGTCACGCTGCGGCGGCGCCACAAAGAGGGCGGGGAGCAGCAGCTGGTTCTGCACTGGGGCTGCTACTATTGTTCGGACATCGAGGACGCAGCCGCCTCCCACCCACGGGACGCCTTTGCCGATGTGCCGGATGCATCCCACAGGGATGATGCCGGTGCGGCTGCCTCGGCGCTCCGTGGCTTGTGTGTGGGAATACATGCCGGAGAGGAAAGCCTGTTGCGCTACAGAGCGACGCGCACCCCCTCAGTGCCCGCATCGGCAGCGGCACTCGCCCGTGCCGAAGACGAAAAGGGCGCGGTATCACCGTCCTGTGGCATAACCCCTCCACACGTGCCACTGCTGCAAATCATGGGCAGCGGCAACCTTGGGCTCGGCACCGACAACAGTTTCACGCGCACTTGGACGAGTCTGGCTTTCTCGGACGCTCCCGTGGCCGCCGGAGGTCAGGCGACGGTGCATTCGGTGGTGGGTCGCTCGCACTACCTCATCTGGATGCACAACCAGCGGGCGAGCAGCCCCGCGGGCCACTCTTCCGCGGCAGCCGCGCCTTCGTACGAGAGGTCGACGGTCGCCTCGTCATCGTGTGTCTTTGGCTTTGGCGACAACTTGCACGGACAGATCGGTGCACCTGCGCTACAGGCCAGGGATGTGCCGGGAGATGACGTTGTGGTGGCACCACGGCCTGTTCTGCGAGACGGGAATGTACTGCGCGTCGCTACCGCTGTACAGCAGACGCTGCGCGACGCTGCGGCTCCGCCTGCACACCACCGCCGCCCCGCGGCGGCAAAGACGCTGGATCCTTTCACGTCGGGAGCGGAGGTGCATTACGAAGTGGTGGCGATTCGTGCTGTTGAGGCCGGCGCGCGGCACTCCGTCTTTCTCGTCGATGTGCGGCCTGCTGGCGCGGCAGCAGCATCAGCAGCACCAGCGACCACGAGCGGCTAGCGCAGCAGGCCTCACCCCGCTCTGCCTTCGCTGTTTCCCTCCACCACCGTTTACATCGTTGCACTTGGCACCTCCTGCGTGTCCGTGTGTGGGCGTGTGTGCGCACGTGAGTGGCATAACCCGTTTCTCTCTTCGCCTTTCACGTAAACTCTTTCGGTGGCCTATCCGCACGCACACCTGCGCATCGGTGCGGCCGGCTCTCGGCTTCTCTCTGTTCCTCGCTGCGTGGGTTTGTGCTTCGCCGGTATTCTTTTACGGACGCGAAGGCGCGGTGGTCCGCGAGGGAGGGGAGAGGGCGGGTGTGGAAAGGGGCCTCGTGGTGCCACCTACCTCACCGCACCCCCCAGGCCTCTCTCTCTCCCCCTGCCACGACACTGTCACCACGGAAACACATGAAAGAGATGAAGATCGGGTTTGTGCGGAGGCGCTGGCCATCACGTGTGTGTGTGTGTGTGTGTGTGTGTGTTTGTGTCGGTGCGCATCTCGGTCCTGCAGGCGCGCGACTGCGCAAGATTCACAGAGGGGGTCCTTCAGGTGTCTCCTTCGCTTTCTCACCAACCCAATCTACGCCTCTCGGCCAACCCCTCGTAACCTGCCCCTCTGCCCCCTTCTCGGACCACCACCCACCCACCGGCACGCTCCTCACTCGTCCCTCTCTTTCTCTCTTCATTTCTGACGTTTCTGTTTAACGGCATTTTGTGTGCTCCCCCTCCCCCTGATGGGCGCGCCCGTGACTAGAATAGTTGCTGCTGCGAGACAGCAGAAGGGAGAGCGGATACGCACGTGACCTGCACGCGTCCCTCCTGTCTATCTCCCTCCCCCCCCCCTCCCCCCTTCACACACCCCACACACGCGCACACAAGGGCGTAGGATGGGGAAGAGGTGCATAGAGAGCCTCTGCACCGGTATCGTCACTATGTGGCGCACTTGTGAGAAGCATCAGCGACTCTCTCATGCTGGCATTCTCTTCGGTGCCCAGCGCTCCCACCGAATCGCCCGTGTCATGGGAGCTTCAGCTCCGAAAGGTTGCGTGCTAAGTGTTTCTACGAAGGCTCTCTGCTCTTCCTCCCTCTCGCCCCCCTCATCTGGTGGTTTACCATACGCGGTCACCTGCTGGCTGCCACCAATAGCGAAGTGCGCCATCCTGGACTGCACGACATCAACACCGGTTTTCGCCTCCAGCGCGCTCCGTTGCCTCGCTGTCGCACGCCTCGCTGACGCCGTACCAGGCCGTAGAGCCCTCTCCACCTCTTCTTCAAGCAGTGCACAGGGAGTATCTGCTGCCACTGCTGCTAAAGGGTCACATGAATCCGCCACCGCTCTCGCTGCGGGCAACACAGCGGGCACCTCCAACACTTCTGTGGCTCCCGCCCTGCTCTCCGAGATTTGCGCGGTTCTGGAGAGGCAAGCTGACCAGACATGGTTGCCAGTCAGTGACTTGTACGCTGCGTTGCCGTCCCATGTGCGTCGAAGTTACGTGAAGCCGCACAAGTCCATGGCCCACGTATTGCAGAAGTGCGCCCATGTGCTCGGCATATCGCTGAGCGCGACGGGCGTGTACTACGCAAAAGGAAAGATGCCTTACCGTGCAACCTCGTCGATCGAGGGGACCTCCTCGGCAGAGAGCATGGGCGGCAGCCCTGGCAAGACCGCTAAGAGCAACACCGTCAGTGCCGCGAAGGAGAGCCAAGCTGCAACTCTGAAGTCCAACGCTCACGGCGACAGCGTGGCTAGGGCAGCTGTGCACACCCCCTCGCCCCCATCATCTACAGAAATGAACGCTACCAACCTTGACGCCACTTCTTCCAGCTCGAGTGCAGCGGGGCCTGTGGGCTTCTTCTTCGACGTTGGTTTGCACGACATACCAAATCCGCCGCGAGACTTCGACGTGACCCCGTCGGCGCTCGCTGTGGATGGGACGCACTCCAGCGCGAATGGTGCCGTGATCGCGGTGCGGGATTTTGTCTCGCACATCCCGCCCTTCTTTGTTCCAGTGACAGAAGTGGTGGCGAATATGCCCGGCTACACGGCGGAGCATCTTGAGGTGTACCTCAATGTCAAGTCGTTGGAGTTGGTGACCGTGGCCGGCGAGCGCTATGTGCGCCTCTACGGAAGCTTCGGCGATCTGTCACTGAGTGGGAGTGAGGTATCGGAGAAGCTTTACGCGCGCTACCGCCCCGATGTGGCTCTTGTGGCGGCGTTTGAGGCCGCCTTTGACGGTATCTACGACAAGTGGATGCCGCTGCCGGAGCTGCTGCACCGTGTTGGACCGGGTGTAACGGCGCGGCTGCCCTATCAAGGGCCCGCTGCCATCACGTACTTCGCCCAGATGCAGCACCGCTTTGCTTTCGCAGTACGCGAGGTCCCCACAACGGGCGGCGGTGCAGCGGGGGCGCCGTCGTCCCCGCAGTTCACGACCGAGGCCGCGGTGCTGCTGCGGAAGCCCGGCTACTCTGGCCTCGAAGCTCATTCTACGCCAACGCCAAAGAGCTTCCAGGCACTGATGAACCTGGTGCCGGGTAACACGCAGGTCGACATTGATGTTGTTAGGTGTCAGCTCACCTCCGAGGTTCTCGCGGAACTGAGCCGCTACTATGACGGGCTTGAAGGTTTCTTTGCCGCTCACAAACCAGTCTTCTTCGTTCCGCCAGAGACGCCGACAGTGGTGATGCGGATGCGCTATCGGCTGCGCACTCAACGCGCGAAACTGCCGCTGGAGGAACAGTTGCGCATAGCCACGGATGCCCGCGATAAGGCGCGCATTCGATCTCTGCGCCGCAAGATCGCTTTCCGCGACGACCCGTCTCACCCGCTCCACGACCCAGAAAACCTGGCGAAGGAAGTGAGCAAGCACCTTCCCCGCCGCGGCTTCGTGTACCTCAAGCTATTTCTCAAGCGCAACGTGCCGGAGGAGTTGTTGATGTACATGCCCAAGCGCATACGATGCTTCTTCAACAACTATCCGCAGTACTTCACTCAGTTTGAGTACCAGAGCGCGGGTACGTGGTGCCTCTGTCGACCCGATCAACCGCTACCGCGCGGGGTGATTCGACAGAACTTCAGCGATGGCGATCTTCTCCGGCTCATCGCCGAGTTCCTTCAGCAGCGCGGCGCTCGTGCGGCGTCCATGGTCCACACAAACCTCCCCTTCGGCGCCCAGGAGGTGATTCGGCGCAGGTACGGCGGTGTGTACTTCTTCGTGACTCGATACCCGCAGTACTTCAACGTTGTGCTCAAAACAGACAGGCAAAACGCGAAAAGCAGTGCTGTGGTGCATCTCATCCAGGTGCCCAGCCAAGAGCTGTCGGACGCCACCATGGCGGCAAGTGCGGCTTCTCTGAGCAACCCGAATGCGCCAAGCCATGACGATGATGATCATGAAAGTGGCGACGACGACGACGATGAGGACCTCGACGACGGCTTGGACTGAGGATGTGTGAGCGCACAGACCACGCACGCGCACACATGGCCAGTTAAGCTGTTGCTGAGGGGGCAAGTTGGTTTCTGCGGTTGCTCGCTGGTGTGAGGTGGGTGGGTGGGTGGGTGGGTGTGTGTGTGTGTGTGTCTTAGCAGGCTCGTGTCCCCTTCACAGTTCTCTGCTCTCTTCCGCCTGTCGAGCAGAACGTGCGGAGCAGAAGCAGTGACGAGCAAAAAGCTGAAAAGATGCGTAGCGTCTGGTGTGGACGCCGTCATCGCCCAGGGCGTCCCTTTCTGTTCGATCTGGGGGGTGCGCCAGACGCCTCTCTCTCTCCGACGATTCGTGCTGTGGTTTGTGAACAGGGTGACGCCACGTCACGGGGTGCTCCGCCCGCTTGCCTTCGGCACCTGCACCTCTCCACCTTCCTTCCTTACGTCTCCTTCCGTCTTGCCTCCTCGTCGCGTCTCGCGCTCTCCCCTTCCTCTCATCTGCCCTCCTGCGCAGGTGCACAAACGGCGAGTCAGCGCACGCCACGCGGGTGTTGAAGAGAATCCCACACGCGTGCGCGCATCGTCACGCTCCCTCTCTCGCTCTCTTCTGCCCTTTTCTTTTTCGCTTTAGTTTACACATAGAGCGGTGGAGACGGCCAAAGCCACCCTGCCCTTTCCATAGACCGTGTTAGCTCTCACACACACGATAACATCTTTATTTATTCTATGCGTGTGTGTGTGTTGCTGTTCGTTGCTCTCCTTTCTCTTCTAGTCCCCCCGCTTTATCAAGTGCATCGTCTGCTCACACTGCACTGTCACCTCTGTTCGTCTCCCTCCCTCCGCGCCGCCTTGGCCCCCTTTTCTCTCAACGCCCCACAACACGTGCGCAGTCAAGCCGCCTCAGTCGCACTCCCACGCCATCACCACCGCCGCATCATCCCATCTCTCAGGCCCCCACCCCGCTGTTGGTTTGCGGTTTTTATTTTCCGGACGTCATGGTGGGCCGTGGAGCGCATTCGGTGCTGTCGTCTCTCGGGCTCGTCTGGCGCTTCTCTTCTCGCGCGTCGAGGGCGCGTTTCGCCGACACCCCCTCCCTTTGTGGCTGCATGTCTGTGTCAGTGTGTGAAGTATGCAGGTGGATCTTCGACGTCGCGGGCTGCAGTCCTTCGACCCCGCCGAGTTCGCCAACACGGACGAGCACCTGCATCTCCTTCTGCAGGTGCAGCAGCTGGATCTCTCGCACAACTCGCTCTACGCCATCCGTGGACTTGAGGGGCTGACTCGTTTGACTGTGCTGGACATTTCTCACAACGGGCTGCGCTCCCTCGGCGGTGGACTTCCGCTGACGCTGCGCGAACTCGATGCATCGCACAACAACCTCGCCTCGCTCCAGAATGCCGCTCTTCTGCCGTTGCAGTCCCTCACCTCCCTCAATGTTTCCTTCAACGATCTGGAAGACCTGCGAGGGGTTCCCAACGTGACAGCGCAGCTGACGTACCTCGACGTGCGGTGCAATCGACTCGGCTCCCTTATAGGGATCGAGCACTGCGGTCAGCTGCGCACACTCCACGCAGAGGGTAACCTCTTGCGAGAGGTGGCAGACGTCGCCTCCCTCAAGTGTCTCTCCCTCTTGAGCGCCGTCTTTCTATCTGGCAACCCCCTGCTCCTGCGCAAGCGCTTGCTCACCCAACTCCATCTCCTGCTGCCCTCCAGTGTCGAGCAGGACGACTTGCCCACGACGGCGCCCCCCAGCAGCGTCCGCAGCTCGACAGCACCACCTCCCTGCGGGCCAGACACGTCGTCCGTCGGCTCGCTCGATCACAGCACCATGGCTTCTGTCAGTGAGTACCGCGAGGAAGGGCGTTGCGGCAGCGGGCAGAACAGCCGGCCGGCAAGCGCGCACCAAGGAACAGTACTATCTATGCGCGACACCACCAGCGTGCGTGATTCTTCCGCAACGCTGGAGGGAACGGCACCGCGACACGAGCACCCCTCTTCCCCACGGGGCCATAACCGTCTGCCTCATCGTGGCACGTCCGACAGCGCTCGCCCGTCGTATTTATCTGCGGCAGCTCCAACCACCACCACTGCCTCTGCCGCCTCTACTGGGGTGGTGGGAGGCTCGTCAGATAGCCTAGCATGCCCGCGTCGTGCCCTACCGCATGAGCACCGCCTCACAGAAACCCCCGGCTCCGCCTCCTCGTCCTCTTCACCTGACCGCACGCACGTGTCATGGTCCCCTGGGCCGTTGCACAGCAGCAACGGTCGAGGTTCACTGACTACAAGTCTCTTCCCAGGCGCCGCATCATCGCCTCATCAATACAGCGCCGTCGTCGCCGCACCGCAAGCCACGCGGTACGGCGAAAGTCACAGCAGTGAGCTCGTCCGGGATGACCTGGAGGAGCAGCTCGTGCGTGTCACTGCGGAGCGGGACGACTATCGACGCGAGGTCGTTGCCCTGCGGAGAGAGCTGCGAGAGCTGCGGCTAGCGTTTGCGCGGCAGTGCTCGCAAGAGGGGGCGGAGGGCCGGGGAGGGCTAGCGCAGGCATCTGTGCGCTCCGTAGCAGCCGCAGCAGCTCCGGGTCACGGAGAGGGGGATTCAAGCGGTGCGCATAGAAAGCCTCGCCACCGACAACAACAACAGGAGCAGCAGCAGCAGCAGCAGCAGCAGCAGCGGTCGCCGTCGGTGCGTATCTTAGCGGTGGAGATGTCCGCCCACTCGTCCCTTTGCTCGCAGGACGGCGAGAGCGATACCCCCGATGCGTCCAACGACAACCTCCGCAGCGCACCGCCGAACTCTGCCGCCATGAGCAGCTCAGTGGGTACATCGAAGATGGACAGGCGCGAGATTGCGGCTCTCTTTATGACAAAATTGCAGCAGAGCAGCTCTTCCTCGAAATGAACGGGTGGGAGGGGGGGGTGCCCGGCCCCCCCCCTCCCCTCCCCTTCTGCGCCAAACTTGCTGTGGGTTGTGTCGCTTGCTGTCGTTTTCAGTATTCGTGCTGCTGCAGGTGCCAGGGTGCGTGTAAGAAAAGGGTCAGCGATGGAGTGGTCAGGCTGTACGCGCGGCTTCACTGTATGCAGCCCCATCAACCCGTACGCACATTGTCGCATGTCGTTCGACTAGCTGGGTTGCGTGCGTGCGTTCCTTTGGAATGAAAAGGGCGTGCGAACACGAAAAAAGAGTTTGCGCCGGTGACGCACTCCCCATCTTTCCACCCGCTTACGCGAAAGGCGCGTACTCTGAAGCCCCGCCACCGACGGCGTCGCACAAGTGCACCAAGCTCTCGCGCTCTAGGGCACCGCCCATGCCTTCTCCCCTTCCCTCGTTCCTACAACCTACCATGGCGGTGAGGGGAGACGTATCAGCGAGGTGTGGCGCAGTGCGCTCCTCAGCGTGCAGCCGCCATCTCTGTAGATACGCGCTCACACAGATACGCCGACACATACACATATCAGCACATACACACACATACACGTTGACGAGCAAGCAGTGGTGAAGAGTGCAGCCCGTCATACTCTCTGTCTCCCCCTCCCTCGCACCCTCTACCCCTCCCACCCAAAAGGAAAAGACGCGCACACGCCGACCTTCGCGAGTGTGCGTTCGTTTCGTTTCTGATTCTCATAGACTGGCCGCGTTGTGCCTGCAGCCATGCTGCACTCATGTCGTCGGCTGTTCAGCACCCTTCCGTTTGTGCCGATGGCCTTCAGTACCCTCGACATACTGGAGCATCGCCTGCAGGCAGCTGGGCTGGGTGGCACAGCCAACACCGCTGCTACCCCCAAGTCGCGTGTGGCGCCGAGTGCCAGCAGCAACCACAGTGCGGCAGGCAAGGCGGGTCAGCTCAAATGGTTCAGCAGCAGTGTCGACGCTCCATTCTTCATCTCCCCCAAGCACGACGGTGTGCGCCTCATCTCGTACGTCTCTCCAACAACCGCAACAGTGCCCCCACCTGCGCAGCAGGCATCCAGTAAGACCAAGAAGACCGGCGCCACCACAGCCGCGCCGCCGCCGTTGATGACGTGCTACTCGCGCAACGGACGGCCTATCTACGGTCTCTTCTGGATTGAAGAGGAGCTGCGCCTCCTGCGGGCCCTCTGCGGCGACGCCTCGCTCATCATCGATGGGGAGCTGTACCTGCACCAGACCGACATGGACGCCTCCCGAGCGGGGCAGGAAGGCCGGGCTGACGCCTCAGATGGTAGGAAGAGAAAGCCAGCTAGAACGGCGCTGCCGTCCTCCGATGCTGACGGAGTCAACAGCTTCAATACGGGCTTTCTCGCCGTCTCCGCGCTTGTCAATAGATTTCGCAGCTCCACCTTCCAGTGCGCGAGCGAGGAAGGTGTCCTGAAGTACGTCCCCTCTCTGCCTCGCCTCTGCGTATTCGATGTTCCGTCCTACAGCCCGTGCGCCAATCCACTGGCACCCCCCACGCGCGATGCGTCGACCGCCATCTCGGCAGCGTCACGTCTTCACGGCGTGGCCAAAGCCTCCGTGAAGTATGATGGAAGCTCTCAGCGAGTCTTGGCAGAGTTGCAGCGTGTCCGCAGCAACGTTACCGATGCACTTCGGCTCAAGGATGTGGAGCAGCTTCGCATCGTTCCCAACGTAACACCCTTCTCGCAGCGACTCCGCACCATGCACTGCCTCTTCGAGCTGCTCTCACGCGGCATGGAGTCGCCAGTGCTGCGGCAGCACTTCTGCCCCACATCTTCGCGCATGTGCGGCGCACCGATGACACGCCCCATCCGCAACTGTCGCAAGCACACACCCACGGCGGCACAAGTGCAGCCACCACACAGCGGAATCGGCGAGCACCACGGCGGACACTTTGTGTCTCGCATCCCGTATCAGCTCGTGAAGTCTCTCGAGGACACCACGCAGCGGGTGCTGCCCGTGTACCTTGACGCGGGCTACGAAGGCGCCGTCATCCGCGCTCCGGTGAACACGTACGACTTCAAGGAAAAGACGAAGGGCACGCTGGCTGCACTGGTCGCTCCACTTCTGCGGGCCACTGAGACTACGAAGACTCGTCGAGGTCGGCACCTGCGTGGGACAAACACCGGTGCAGGTGAAGCGAGTGGTCGAAGAGCTCGAAACCGTGCCGCCCTGCTACTCTCCCTAAACACCGGACCTGTATTAGGTGCAGCCACACCGCTGATGGTGCACGCGTACAGGGGCGATGCTCCTCGTCGTGAGCCAATGCAACCCATCATGCCCTCCGATGCCGGCCTCACGGATGCCGAGCTGGATGTGCTGGACGTCGTAGCCGTGGGCCGGCGGGCGATCTTGCAAAATGCAAAGCTGCCGCAGCGCTCGATGACCGCTGTCAAGGTACTCACATACCACGATCGCGAGTACCCCATCCTTCGCCCGCTGCTGAAGGAACCATCGAAAAACCCCAGAACGCGGGAGCTGGTGACCATCCCACGCTCACACGTGCGTGCTCTCGGGTACCCCATAAAGCCAAGCACCGACACGACACTCAGCGGCGGCGACGGGGCGACAACGCTGACTCCAGCCACCCCACGCTGTGGGAAAAAGGAGACGAAGAGCATGAATCATGCCACCGCTTCCGGCGAAGGCTCGGCTGTCTTCTACGGACTTCAGTGCTTGGCTGAGAACGGACTCGTCTTCAACGTTTCCCTGCCGAAGATTACTCTCGCTCAACAGAAGACACTGCTGCAGCACCTCCTGAGCGCGGGGCGCGACCCGATGCGGGACGGCAGGGAGGCCGCATCTGCAGCTACGAGGACGCTTCATAGCAAGAGGTCAAACGCCAAGGCGCCGTACGGGGGGGCTAAACACGCGAGCCCCTCCAAGATCGTCTCCCTCACAGGGCTTTACGCGACAGTGAAGTTCAGCACCCTTACAGAGCACGGCCTGCCTCGCTTTGGCAGCGTCAAGGCCATTCGCGGAGGTAAAGGGTGGTTCATGTGACCGCTTTCTTTTGGAAGTCGTAGGCGACCCAGGCGGGGGAAGGGAGAAGGAGGGGAACGCACGTGTGCGGAATCTGACGGATCATCACCTTCGCCAAGGAACAGTAAACCACAATGAAGACACGGTGCGTGTCGTCGATGGATGTAACGTGATAGGAGGCTCCGTCACCAATGAAGGAAGGGGGAAGAGTCCTAAATCCCAAACAGACGCTTCAGTTTTTTGGTGCGCGTGCAGGCTTAGGCTCATGTTGTGTGGCTTCGGTTATCAACCGCACCATGGATGGTTCGGATCGCACTGCAGCTTTCCCGGTAGACCTCAGCGTGTTGGATAGACAGCAGTCTCTGAATGCACCTGATCAGCCTCTCATGTCCGCTATCTCAAGCGCTGCCACGCATCCGCTTCTCTCTCTCGCCCCCCCCCCCTTCCCTCGTACTCGCGACTCGTGTTCTGCTTTTGCCAACTCAGTCAACTGCACTCGCCTCGCGCACGCAGGCACGCATGCGGAGGTCAGCCTTCTGTGCTCAGCGCGACGCGCAACACCGACGCGGTACTGCGCACAGCAGCAACAGCAGCAACAACAACAACGGTGCTAAGTCGAGTCCAGGCGCCGCTGCTGCAGCCTCGCTGAATGTGTGGACACGCGCTCGTCTCCTCGACTCCACTGCGCAGATACTCGCAGCGCAGCCGGCAGACCCGCTGCGTGTGCTGAGCGTTCGCTTCTCTACTGAAGCCGTCCTGACCGCCACTTACCCCACAACGTCTGCGCCGACGGAGGAAAGAGAGTTGGAGGCGGAAGCGGGTCGCGTGATCAGCGCACCGTCGGCACTAGGGACAGCGAAGTCTACCGCGTACAATAATGGTTCAGAAAAGCCGAACCTGTCGATCGTCACGGACGGCCGTAACGCGTCCGTACCTCCAGTGGAGCACCTGATAGAGCAAAGCTGGGTAAGGCGGCGCCTGCAACCGTACGGCCTGCACGCAGTGGCGCGGTGCGCGTGTGCGTGTCCGCCGCTGCGCCCCCCGCCTGCCGCCCCGAGTCGCTTTGCGGTAAGCACGTCACCGGCGGGCAGTGCGGAAGGCCTCGATACCGCTACCGCCAGAGCTGCGTACGCCATGTCGTCACCTCTGCTTCCGCAGTGGATGGACATATTTGCCTTGCTGCATCGACAGAGTCGCATGTCCTATGTTGAACTCGCTGCCGAAGCCAAGCACTGGGACGCCCAATCATGCAGTGCAGCTGTTATGCCGCCAGTCGACTACAGCGCCGCTGAAGAGATTCCTGCCTCGGCAGTGCTTCTCTGTGTGATGGCGGTCATTGAAGAGCACCTGCGCCGTGCAGAGTGTGGCGGGAGAACAAGTGGTGCTGAGAGACCGCCTCGGCTGTACCGCCGCCTCCAAATCTCAGTGAAGCTGCTGGCGCTGCAGCTCCTGGCAGCCTTCATGGATCTCCAGCACAGCGTCGAGAGCACCCAGTGTAGCAGCAACAGCAGCAGCGCGAGTGCTTTAGATCCAGAACAAGAGGACGAAGTCCAGGAGAGCAACCACGATGACAGCAACACCATAACAGGGGACACTGATGTCTGTCACATCACACGCGGCGTTTATCTCCTGACCGCCCATCAGCTTGATGAACTTCATCACTGGCTGCACTGCTGTTTGCGGGAGATGATCATTTCGCCCCTCTCACCGCATACGGCCGGCACAACCGCCGTGGATGGAAGAGACGGCTGTGGCACCAGGAGCGGTGAGGCAGACGATCTCGATGCCGGGTCACCGCTGGAAGCCCTTAAGTCACGGGCCACAGCGTACTTGACCCGCGTTCTCGGGGGCCCTGCGCATGGCATGGCAGCGCCGGCGAGCATGCTGGGGGTGGTGTCTCTGGACACCTTCGTTGCCTTCATGGAGCGTCTGGCCGCCGTTGTCGTGGCCCATCAGCAAACAGCAGTGGCAATGGCGATCGCCCTCTCTGCTCGATTGCCACCGACAGCCACGGCCTCAGCAGGAGAGGCACAACTGCCAGCATGGGTAATGGAACATGTCAGCAAGTGTGCTGATGCCGTTGTGCAGCAACAGACGGTTCTGCAAGATGGCTCGATGCCGGATCGAATCGCCTCTACGGTGCCGCTGGCGTGGAGGGTGTACGTAAACCAGATCTCGGAGCTTCTGGCACCCTTCCAGCGCGATGTTCTGGCGCACGTTCGTCGAGAACAGCAAGAAGAGGAAAACCACCGTGGCACCTTGAAGGATGGCATCCTGTGCAAACTCCAACGACGGCTCCTGTCATGGGCGACGGAGGCGGTGCACCGCCATGCCAAGGCTCAGAAAAGGCTCACAGCGGACGACTTTTCTCCCGCAGTGGTGGCAGCTGAGGTGGTGGGTGCGTGGGTGTCGCATGTATTCGAAGCCTACACCGTCACCCTCTATCCGAATTGAGTAAGAGGTGCCCGCATACAAACATACATCCACATCCGCACAGACACACACACACACACACGCTTTGGATCCAATCCATGGTGTGACCCCCTCTCCCCACCCCCGGCCCCGCTCCTTTCCAGCCGACACTTTTATGTGGGCCGTCCATCTCACCTTGAACTTCGTCGATAACCAAAAGCGAACAGAAAACCAAAGGCCGAAAAATGCGTCTTGAGGGGCTGTGCGTGTAGCCGCGTGCGCATGCCTGTGTGTGTGTGTGTGTGTGTGGTGTCCATGACGCGAACCGCGCACAAGCATGCATGTGTGCACGCCTCATGCCGCGACGGGCGGAGTGCATGTACCCCCCTATGATCCTTCGCTCTCCCTCCCTCGCCCCCCCCCCCCCCAAGCGCTCTCCACTCAACGTTGCCCCTGTGATATGTGTGACGACCTCTCACACGGATCGCCGACTCCCCTCGCTCTCCCAACTTCGCTCGCACGCCCCCCCCCACTTACGCCTTCCATCGCACTGTCTCTGTTTCTTTAACTGCATCCGCACAGCGCTGACGGACGGACTCAAGTGCGCGCATACGCAACACTCCCTTCTCGTTTTTCCCTTCACGTCCGCCAAGTCATCATCATGGGCAAGAAGGCGGAGTTCGCCCGATCCCGCTTCAAGGAGGTGCGGCAGAAGCGCGAAGAGCGCATGCAGCGCTCGCGAACGGAGCGGGACCGGCGCCATGGCATCGACAAGTTGGAGCGCAAGATTGGCAAAGTTGTTGTCCAACGACCCCTCCCGAACGAAGCGCAGCAAGCGCTTCTGCTTGCTCAGTTTGCGCAAGCGTGCCGACTGGTCGCTCCCAGCACAGACATGTGCATCCTCATGCGTCACTACGCCAAGGTAGCGGAGGCAGCGGAGCAGAAGAGCGAGTCGACGACGATGGTGACGACATGTGCACCATCGACCAAGTCAACCACCCGCAAGCGCAAGCGTGACGAGGCGGAGGATGAGGAGGAAGAGGAGGCACCCGCAGCAGGCGCCGCCTTTCTCGACACCGTTGCAGATGCGCTGCTGCAGACCCAGAACGCACCGGCAGTCATCGAAGAAGCCGCGGTCGGCGCGAAGGACGGGGAGAGCGCTCTGGATGACGACGACGACGACACAGTGACGGTGTTGCAGGACATCCTGCAGGATGACAGCGGCCGCCGTGTGGTCGCCACCCTTCTGGGCTCCTTGAACGCGGTGCACAGCAGCAAGTGCGAGGCGGTAGCCAAGGCCGTGCTGGAGCAATTCGAAGAGAACGAGCATCTCCCTCAGCACCATGTGGCGTGTCGCGTCATGAGCGCCCTCGCGCAGTTCGGCTCAGATCCGACGCGGCAGGGTGTTCTGAACCTGCTGCGCCAGCGCAGCACAACCATCGAGGGTGTGGAGCGCTTGCTCTCTGATCGCCACACCGCCGGCACCATCGAGCAGCTCCTAAAGAGCTACGGCCGGGAAACCGCTGCCTGGCTCTGCGAGGCGCTCTCCCTCTCCACCCCCGTCACCTCGCCCTCTGCTGCAGAAGCCGGGGGCAAGAAAAAGAAGGCCGCCAAGCAGCGCGACGCAGCCGCTGAAGAGACGGCGTCTGGCGAGCGCGTCACCACCGAGAAGCTCATGGAGCTCGTTAACGGTCCGGTGTCAGGTCAGGTGCTTCTTCAGCTGCTCCATACCGACGCCCGTCGCGAGCTGCTGAAGCGCCTGCCTATCGTTGAACTCCTCCGGAGCAAGCGCGGCACCGCGTTCCTCACGCAGCTGTTGATGCCTACGGCCTCCGTCGCCTCAAGTAAGGGCGACGAGGGCAGAGAGGCAGAGGCGGTGGCTCTCTTTAGCGACGTACTGGAGCGTCTCGGGAATGACCTGGGCGAGATGGCGATCGACAAGCGTGCGAACTTCGTTGTTCAGGCGCTGATCCAACTTCTGCCGGCCATGGGGCCTCAGAGCGCGAAGCAGCTGGAGCGCCTAGAGCGCGGGCTGGGAGGCGCTGCCGGTATCTCTGCTTTGGTGGCGCACGGCAACGGCGTGCACGTCGTCCTGTCCCTCATCGACGCTGCCCTGACGCTCTCTTCGGAGTCTGCGGTGGAGGGGCTGGCGGAGCAGCTGGTCACACGGCACAATGTCACGGATCTTCTGTACCACAAGCACGGCAGCCTCGTCGTGCGTCGCCTCATGCCTCTCATCTCCCGCAAGGCCTCCAAGGTGGGCCGCCTTCTTCAGGGCATGGTGGAGCAGGACTTTTCGAACCTAGTGTACACGGAGGCCGGCAACTTGGTCGTCACGGCCTATCTCACTGCGCTCGGCAAGTCGGGCGCGTCGTTGCTGGCGCAGAAGCTGGCTGGTGGAGAGGAACTGCTCTCTATGTGCCGCAGCCCGTACGCATCACACGTGGTGTTCACTTTGTTTGAGCTGGTGGACCCCATAACGCACACACTTCTGTGCAACGCGCTAAAGGCGCACGTGCTGCCCCTGTCGACACACGTGAACGGCCGCTTTATTGTGGAGAAGATGATCGCTGCCAGCCGCGATGTGCGCGAGAGCGTGTCGCGCCAGTTTCTCTCCTTAGCCCAGGAGCGAGGCACGCAGCATGTGCTCTGTGCATTGCTTGCCAGAATGGATGCCCGCGGCAAGCAGGCGTGCGTGGAGAAGACGATCATGCCCAACCTCACCGCCCTCGCCACGCACCAGTGCGGTTCGATTGTGCTGCAGAAGTTGATGCAAGCGGAGCCGACGGTGCTGTCGGCGGTGCGGCAGCGTCTCTCCGCAAACTCGCTGGTGCGCAGCGACTTGGCGCAGAGCTTCTTTGGCAAGTTTGTGGTGCAGATTGCGCAGCAACCGGAACAGGAGCAGCCCCAGTAGCAGGGAGTCGTGATGAAGGGTTTTGCGTGTCATTGCTTTTCTTGTGCCTTTATGAGTGCTGTGTTTGGTTTAAGCGAACTAAGATGCCTCTCCATGTAAGGAGTTAGCACATCACGTGCTTCGGTGTTGTGGGTGTGCAACCATGTAGCACACGTCTAATGCGACGGCAAACTAACATCTTTCTTCGACTCGCTATCCCTCTTGTCTCAGCACTTCGGTGGTTCATGAAGACCAGAATACGTACCTTTGTTTGCGTGCAGTGGAGCAGTGTGTGTATGTGTGTGTGCGCGCATCTGTGCACGTGCGGTTATATCTGCAATACGTTGGATGCTGCAGGCGAGCCCTTCCCTTCCCTTCCCTCTCCGCCTCTGTCATTCTTGGAGTATTCACGTTCGCCATTTTGGTCTTTCCACGAGTCGTGCGCACGCCCTTTCTCTTTGCCTCCTCTCTCTCCTTCGCAATCGGCGGTAACATGGAACTTGTGTTGCCCCAGCCTCACAGCTCCCCCAGCCCTCCTCGGGTGTGCGTCTAGCGACCGAGTGCCTGCACTCTTCCTGCTCTCGTTGCACGGCCCAACGCACGCAGTCACGTTATTCCTGACGCGGTCCGCATCCACACCTTGATTTGTGTTCCCCTGAGCCACCGCTGCCCCACCTCCTTCCTCGGACACACACACGCGCGCACATCTCCTCCTCCTCCTCAAGCAAGCGAAGAAGCGAGGGCAAACAGTCATGTCCGCCCTTGCGGCTGGATCGCCGCTCCAGCAACGACTGCAGCAGCTGCACAGACAGCTCGGCAGCATCTGCGACTCGTACGCACCCGCAGTGCCTGACGGACCAGGAAGAGCAAAGGCAAAGGTCGACCATCATGGCCGCGCTCGCCCCCAGCGAGCCACGGGCACAGACCCTGGCGCACTCTATCGCGACGCTTTCGCCCCGTCGCAGGTGCGAATGTCAGCGGCCGATCTCGAGACCCTCCTCCGGCTAGTGCCGTCCCTGACAGCGCTGAGTGGTTTGCCTACCGCACACGCACCACTTCTCCTGATTGTGATGCGCGCTCTTCAGCCCCAACGCAGTGACGCGCCCACCCCGCACGTGCCCGACGCTGTTTTGTAGAGCGTTTTGCTAGACCTAACGCGTCTTCTACACCACCCAGAGCCGTGGTCTGTAGGGTCCGCCCAGGTGGCGTTGGCCATCCGCAACACGGCTGCAGCACTCCTCACGCGCCTCTTGCGGCACTTTGTCGCCAGCGCTGAGGAGGCGCATTGGTGTCAGTGGCAGGAGTTAGCCAACCACACACTTCTGCACAACGTGCACACGTAGGTGACGGAGCTGGAGATGGCGCAGACGCAGTCCGGCGACGCGGGGACGCAAAGGAGCCCGTCTATTCCGAAGACGAACGCGCCGACATTGGTGCTGTCACCGACGATGGCGGCGCCCCTGCTCTGTCAGATGCTGGGCTTTGTCGCCGTCCTCGTGGAGCACCCGTGCGCCCGTTCCCTCGCCAGCAAGTCGTGGACGCCGTTGCTGTTGTCTGTTGTGTCCGTTATCGGACAGCCGAGGGACGCCACCAAGCAGCTGGAGCTCACTTACACGGCGCTGCACGTTGTGCTCGGTGTGCGAGATGCTGGTGTGGTACCATCAGATGTGTGGAGGGAACTGGCTCTGCGGACAGTGGCGAAGTCGGTGCCGCACGGAGAGGAGGATGCCCCGGTCCCGCTGCCCATCTCGTCCCTCTCCAGCAGCACCCTCAACTACGCCTCTCTCTTCGTCGCGTACGTGCGACTGGTGAAGGCGCTTGTGTTTCTGGAGGTGGAGGAGAGTGCCACAGGCAGCAACACAGCGAGGAGCACAGCAACGCAGATGCACGCCCTTCTTGCCGGGCTCGTAGAGATGTCTACGCATGTGTACCTGGAGAAGGACGCGTCTCCGGCGGCGGCGTCAGGCGCTGCCGAGGCTCGAGTGTCCCTCCTGTCGACGGTTGTGAAAGACGTGCTCGGTGTGCGCGAGAGAAGCCGCAGCTCACCAGCGCAGTACGTCCGGCATGTGCAGCGGATGCTCATCGGCCGCACGCCTGTCGTCCCGTACATCATCACACAGCTGCTGCGAGACTGCCAGTCTCAGACGGCGCTGCTGACGACGTCTCATGGTCCCACGGTCCTCGGCGCAAACGTGGAGATCCTGCAGAATGTTTTTCTGTGGTCCATCCACGCCGCCATCGATGAGGAACTACTGGATGTATCGCACCGCGCCGAGGTGTTCCCCGCCTTGCCATGGGGTCTCTACGACGCAGCAGATGCCTTCGTTGGACAGCTGACCGTGCACCTCGCAGAGGTGCTCCTGACGTGTCCAGCGGTGTGCGCACACAAAGACGCGGCGGTGCTCGCGGCGCGCGTCATCGCGTGCGAGGGACTCGCGTTGCTGCTGCGCTTCTTGCTTTTTATGGTGATACCGTGTGGCGTGGCGGATGAAGTATCGTGGAACGCGCGCTACCGCGAGTGCCTGTACGCGGCTGAGGAACGCGTCATGCGGAGGGTGGCTGCGTTCGACTGCGGGTCGCCACATGTGCTGTTCGCCTTTACGGATGCGCTAGAGCAAATGAGCACACGTCTTGCTCCCGCGACGGCGAAGGTGAGCACGCTGCTGCCGTCGTCCACACAACCCTCACTAGTCCCCGCGGGTTGTCAAGGCGCGCTGGACAAACTCATGGAAGTGATTCCTATCTTCTAGGCATGCTGCACGTCACCGCATGCGTGGCCGTGCGCCTTTCCGGTAAGCCGGCACGCGCCGACCACTGCTTCCCTCTCCCCTTCTCTGTGCTTCCGTACGTGCACGTGCGGGGGGCAATATGTTGCTGCTGCGTTTCTCCCCATCCCGCCACTGAGGCAAACCCAAAACGAATTTCCCACCCTGACCCGCAGACCGGTGCTGATGGACGCCACACGCGTGCGCATCGGTGTGAGAACACAATCCTGAACAAGCAGGAGCTGGCCTTTTCCGTTGCTAATCCTTGGGCTGTCGCGCTCCATTGGCGAGCCCCAAACCCACCCCGCCCACCCCCCCCTCCTCTTCTGCACCGCGAGAACCGAAAGACGACTGACTGGACCAACGTTCCACGCGTTGTTTCACCGCCTCCCCAGAGAAGACTAACACGGCAGGATGAGCACGAAAACGGTGCGTGCGGGCTGGCGCGCCGCGTGCAAATGATGCGGCGGAAAAAGAGAGGAGTACGGCACTCAGGGTTCCCGAGTCATCACTGACCTCAGTACTAACTGAGCCTGTGAGTGCTTAACTTCACAAATCGGACGGGATATGGTGTTTTCACTCAAGTGTGGTCGTACTCGGGAACCGTCGCTTCGGCCGCGGAGGCCCACTAGAGACTGTGAGGGGAAAAGTGATGAGAGTGGGGTTTGAACCCACGCCCTCGAAAGGATTGGAACCTTAATCCAACGTCTTAGACCACTCGACCATCTCACCTTGCCGGGCACGACAAAATCCACACATCTGCGAGCAGACCATTGTTGACTCTATCGCACATGGAGCGTTCGATGGGCGTGTAGCTCAGTGGTAGAGCGTCCGTTTCGCATACGGAAGGCCTAGGGTTCAATCCCCTACTCGTCCACATTTTCCTCGCAGCGGAAAAACGCGGTCTCAAATGAGCCGTGAATTTGAGCGAATCCGTAGCGCCGCTGGTCTAGTGGCATGATGGTACCCTCCCAAGGTATTGACCCGGGTTCGATTCCCGGGCGGCGCATAGTTTTCCAGCAAAAGTCACGATCGACAAAGCAACGCCGCGGCATCCTTTTCGTTTTCGGGTGGGGTATACCTTCCGAGTCACCAAAAACACCTCGGAGCGTGGTGCTCCACTGCCCACCACTAAGCCCCGCCCGTACGGAATCCAAGCTCCCCCCCCGCCGTGCCAGCACCGAACCGCCTTTCACCCTAACGGACTAACGTGCCCACAGCTGGTGGGGAGGGGGGGGCTGCCTGGCGATGCATTTCCACGAATGTTGACGGCAAGCACCTGGACGACACCACGTCACAACAACAAAATAAACAACTTTCTCTCATTTACAGAATGGGGTGAGTTTACACTTTAACCCGGCATATTTCACCCGCCTCTCTCTCATTTCCCTCTGGCCAAAAAGGGGGGGCCTAAGCAACCACCCAGTTACCCATCGCACGGCGGCCCGCACCAGCAAGCGAGCAAAAAGAAATGCCCAAAAAGCCCCCCCCCGTCCACGAAAAAAAAAACCCACGAGAACATTTTAAATCTCCTCACTTCTACGCCCCTCTTTTCCCCTGCCTCTTCCAGCCCCATCGCCCCGAGACTCACCGACCATAAAGACCAAATCATCCTCAGAAACCAGGTCGGTCAAGTGTAAAAAAAAATGACAAAACTGCCGGCAAACCCCCCCCAAGCCCATGGCGCCGCTGCGCCGCGCACGCCTGCCCATCCCTCCGCAGCCACGCCGGGAAAATACCCTGTGCGTGTTCCGGGCGGGAGGTGCACGCGCCGGATGGCGGTGTTGCCACAGCACCTCGGCGGCTCTCATGCGGGCATCGACTTTCGCGTTTTGCGACGTTCTCGCTTTGGGCAGGCGGCGCGGCGCAGACAGGCATCGGGCGAGTAGCGGCGGCGATGCTCTACGACAACACTGCGCTGACATGCACTGCGAAAACACACCGCGAGCCCCTTGCGTGCAGTTGCCGCGCTGAGTGTAAAGCGATGGGGCCGGGGCTCGGCCATCCGCGAAGGGAACTGGAGCAGCGAAGACACGGGCGGTGATGCGCGGCTGTTGCACCCCCCCCCCGCCCATAGCCTCCGACACCTGCCCCCACAGGAGTAAAGGGTGTGTTTGTGTGTGGCATACTGCGGTGCACCGGGGGGCACAAGCGCTGGCGCGACTGGGCTGTCGCGTGCGCCTCCGATTTCCGCCTGCCTTTTCGCACCGTGAATCGGAACATACGGGCAGGGTGCACAGGCTTTCGAAATAGGCAGCGCCGGAGGCGGCATCACCAACTGCGTGGATCACGGACCCGGCCACCGGCTCCCGACACGCCGGGCCGACATCCCCCAAAACCGCGCCGCACGACGCGACACGCTACGACAAGAGCTGCTTGGCGGCGGGGGGCCACCCCTGCCCAGCTGCGCACGAGCACCTTTGCGCACCTTGGGTTCCCACAGCGACGGGCGACGGGCAGTGGCAACGCGGCGTGCAGACGGTGTGCTGCGCACTACTCCGCCAGCATTGCGGCACCCCCGCCCCCGGCTGTGTTTGTTACAAGGGCTTCTGGCCCACCGTTGCGCCCCGGCGTGCCACGTGAGCTCCCCCGATTGCTTGAAGCCCAAAGCGCGCCGAAGCTGAAGCCCCGGGCTTGCACGCAATGACTTGACCACGCACACCCCACCCGCGCTGCATGAGCGTCTCTCTTCCCGGGTGCCCATGGATGCTGCCCACTGTCCCCCTCAGAACGCCAGACCATGAGCCCTTGTGCGCGGGAACCTGCTCATTCACGCCCCCCCTCGCCCGACACACCCGCACCTGCCCAAGGCGCGCGGGCTCAGAAGCGGGGGGTTGAGTGGACGCCCCCATGCCGCCACAGACCCATGGCGCCGCCCCACCTGTCGTGGCACATGCGGGCAGGCCATCCCAACGCGCCCCCCGTGGCACGGACGGAAACGGAAGATGCAGGCAGCGGGCCCCCCACCCCAGACAACAACGTCGTTCTGAAGCAGGCCCCCCCCCCTCATCACTACAGATGCGAAGATGCTGGCGCTGTGCGCAGGCACTCTCTGGCACAGCGTGCCTGGCGCATCGCATCCGAGCAAGGCATGCAGCGGTCACAACGGCACGGGTCATGGAGATAGATGGTGCGCAGAAACCCACACGGATCAGCCCCAGGGCGCATGCGTGCGAAACGCGCGGCACCTCCTACACCCGACCGTGTGGGAGGACGAGGCGCCAGTGCCGGAAGCATGGCGAGAGCGCCGCGAATGGCACCGTCGAATCCCCCAGACCCGAACGCCACGAGCATCCAGACCATGCTATGGGATGCCGCGGCGTGATGCGACTGGGCGGGGAGAGGCATGGCACACAGGCTGGGCGTGGGGGCTCAGGGGGCCCTGGCCTGCGGCTGCCCAACTTTTTGCCTGAGCTCACCCGGCATGCGCCTGGACCCGCCCCCTGCTACCCCACACTGAAGGCGCCACCGCTTGCTGCCCTCCAGCGGTGCCGCGGAGGCCGCCTGGCGCAGATGACGCGGAGCGTCTCCGAGGAAGGGTGCGAGAGGAGCCCGCTTGGCGCATGGGCGGCTTCGGCGGCAGGACAGTTCCCCTAGACGGCCAGGGTGGAGCCGTGGTGCGGCAGCGGCGGATTCATCGCGTTTTTCGCGCTTGTGTTCGCGTCGTTGGGGGCCTCGAAAGAACTTGTTACAAATCGGGATCCATTGATCACATTCACGTGAAGAAAACGTTTGTTTTTGTCACTTGTGATTTTTTGGTTGCAGTTGGCAAACCAAAGTCTTGTGGTATTAAAATTCAAGTGTAGCTTTTGTTTTTGTCAAGACTGAAGGTTGGCGAAAACGTTTTATAGGTTTATTTTCATTCGCTTGGTTTTGAAACTATTCGGGTTTTTTACCTTTTTTGAGGAAGTAGAGCGTGTCTTTGCCAAAAAGCTTTTGCGATTCGGAAGCAAGGGGCCCTGGCGAAAGAGTCCGTCAAGGACAATGGGGCGGGGGTCGCAAGGCGCGCAGCGTGTGGCTTGGGGGTGGGGGTGGGGGGCTGGCGGCTGCGCGGGCCATTTAGGGGGTTCGGCGGCTGCCTGCCGGTGGGAAAAAAAACTCACGGCGTCGGCAAAACTAATTTTTTTAACCGAGTGTGCGCAAGACTTGGCGGTGAACATGCGGAGCTCGAAAGGCCGCCGCTGTTTTTGCCCACTGCGCCTCGAAAAAGAAGCTTTGGTTATTTCGTGGCCCAGCTAAACGTTTTTTTTTGTGTATTAAAACAAACGTTTCGGGTTTAAGAGGCGTTTTTCCTGCATCAAAAGCAGAGAAGTATAGTGAAACAAAAATGTGGCTAAGGCGCAAAAAAAGTAAAAAGAGGAAGGCGCACACAAAAAGCGATAAGCAGCAAGCGGCGTCATTAAAAATACGCAGTTTGGGGCAGCAAAGCCCCGTTATGGAAGGGCTCACAAAAGCAACGCCCAACAGAACAAGCGCCAAGCAGAACCGCGGAAAATACCAAAGAAAGAGGACGACCCGAGCCACAAACAGTAAAGACACGGGGTAAAAACAGCGCATGCTCGATAGGCCGAAAAACCTTGCCAAACACAGCCTGGCAAAGCGTCGCGAAATGGCAACGGTGAGGGTGGGCTTGGATTAAAAGGGCCTTGTAGCAGCACTTCGCAAAGACAAAAACCACAAAAAAAAAAGAAACAAAAGCAAAAGCGGCCACGGTAGCTCGCGTAAAAACAGTTTCACGTAGAAAAATCACCAAAGGAGTAGGATCACCCCAGCAACGCCCAAACAAAAAACGAATAAAAAGGCGACAAAGGAAAAAAACCAACGAAAAAAAAAGGCGCATACACGCCAAAAAGCGATAAGGAGAATGATGCGTCGCAAGAAGGCACAGGTATACCCGGAACCCTACTGAACAGCTAAAAAGCATGGGAACAGAGAGCCAAAGAACGAGGACAATGAGCTAGCTTAACGAAAAAAATAGCTTCCAGACAAGGCGTTTAAAGCCACCAAAACAGGCAAAACAAAAAAAAAAGAGATATGGGGAAAAACTTACAAGAAGGTCGCTCAGGAACAAAATAAAGCTTAGGTTTCAAAAAAAAAAAACTGTGCCAATATAATCTTTAGCAGTAATGCAGCTGCAAAGGCGACGTGGTTGCCAAGCGTTTTGGAAAAGTTTAAGTGCCAAAAAAACCTTCGCAAAGCCGAAAAGCGCGATGGTCAGAAAGTCCCCGGCATTTCAAAGAAACAAGGATGGAAATACTCAAAAGGAACGCCTTACGGCTTGAAATGGCGCAGCAAAAAAGTCTCAAAAGCCTTTTAAAAAGAGCAAAACGAGGCTCCGAGAAGCATACCGCCTAGATAAAAGTCAGGGATTGCTTTTTAAAAAAGTAAAAACACAACAAAAGTTGAAAGAAAATAGGTTATAGTAAATTGAAGACATCCCAATCCCCCGCTCCAAAGCGCAAGGTTGCCGCAAAAATGTCCCAAAGGTAAATCCAAGAAGAAAAGTTGGAACGGAGAACTGCACTTGTCATCCAAGGGTCCGCAATTTTTTTCGAAAGGTGTTTCACCAGAATTCGAAATTCTTTATAATCGCGAAGCACTTAAAAAAAAAGAAACAGCGCTGCAATTGAAAAAAAAGCAGGCGTTAACAAGAAAACGATTATCGCGCAGATTCCGTAACAATAAGTTTCAAATAGTAACAACATGGAGCGGTTACTCTCCGCGGCTTTCAGTGCCACATCTGCGACACCAACGTACTCTAGCAGAAACTCTTGTTCGGCTTTTTTACCTTTGTTTTGCGTGAGGGGCCCGGTTCTTGGCGCCCCCTTCGCGAGTGGCATCTCAGGGTCCAGCGCGCACCTTCTCTCTTGGGAAGCCGAGCAGTCCCCCCCCTCTCTCTCTCTCTATCCCTGCCAGTGCTGAACAGCCTCTGGTGGTGGCAGGGCCAAGCATCTACGGCGTGGGGGTGGCCAGAGCGGTGTATCGCTGCGGATGTCGGCGGTCGGGCCCTGGATGGCGCTGCGTCGGGGCGGCCTGCGACTGTGCACACGCCTGTGCCGTCCATGTGATGGGCAGGGTGTGGGCGCGACTCGAGCGTATCCCACCCCCCGGCCCTCACACTGCCTACTGGTGGGTGGGCCTGAGTGCCGCCGCGAGGGATGCACGACGTGGCGACCTGCCTGATATGCGCGGCTGCGAGGCGACCTGCGGGGCGGGAGGTGGGCAGCACTCCGATGACTGAGTCGGCGCATTGCTGCACCGCGTGTCGAGCGCTGCTTCGCACCGCGCGGTGGGGGCGTGTGACATTGCCTGGTAGACTGGAGTTTTACTCATTGTAAGACAGAGAAATGTGAAAAGAAAAGGGAAAAGGATTTGGAGACAAAAAAAGCCCACAAGGCAGCGCACTGGCGAGGCTAGGCAGGAGGAGTTTTAGGGGCTTGTGCGTTAGTGGGAAAAATGTGGACGAGTAGGGGATTGAACCCTAGGCCTTCCGTATGCGAAACGGACGCTCTACCACTGAGCTACACGCCCATCGAACGCTCCATGTGCGATAGAGTCAACAATGGTCTGCTCGCAGATGTGTGGATTTTGTCGTGCCGGGCAAGGTGAGATGGTCGAGTGGTCTAAGACGTTGGATTAAGGTTCCAATCCTTTCGAGGGCGTGGGTTCAAACCCCACTCTCATCACTTTTCCCCTCCCAGTCTCTAGTGGGCCTCCGCGGCCGAAGCGACGGTTCCCGAGTACGACCACACTTGAGTGAAAACACCATATCCCGTCCGATTTGTGAAGTTAAGCACTCACAGGCTCAGTTAGTACTGAGGTCAGTGATGACTCGGGAACCCTGAGTGCCGTACTCCTCTCTTTTTCCGCCGCATCATTTGCACGCGGCGCGCCAGCCCGCACGCACCGTTTTCGTGCTCATCCTGCCGTGTTAGTCTTCTCTGGGGAGGCGGTGAAACAACGCGTGGAACGTTGGTCCAGTCAGTCGTCTTTCGGTTCTCGCGGTGCAGAAAAGGGGGGGGGGGGGGGGGGGCTGTGAGCACAGGTTTTGAGAGGACCACCTGGTTTTGTTATTCGGAAAGGGTATGTGGGGGGGGGGGGTAAAGGGAAGGCTGCGATGCCTTTAGACGAACATTGGTGTTTCTTAAACTAGGGCGATGGATGTCGTCCTGCTGCGTTGTTGGGAAAGTTCTTCGGCTGGCTAGGCAACCGGTGGGAAAAGGTATTTTCTGTTCGTGTAATGAGGAAAAGATTATTGCGCCCCCAACTCCCGGTATACTTGCGCACCGAAGTTGGCTAGAGGAAGTGCAGCGGGATCATATCCACTAGAATCTCGGCGGCCCTTGAAAGCGGGTCCCCCAAAGGAGGTTTGCTCTAGTTTGTTGTCATAGTCTCATCATTCAGGTGCACTGTTCATAAGCTTTCTTGAAATGACTCGCAATGCAGTGTAGGTTTCTTTAGAGTATTTGCCTTGATAACACTGACTGTGAGGTTTATCTCCGTGCGTGGCATCTCAGGGTCCAGCGCGCACCTTCTCTCTTGGGAAGCCGAGCAGTCCCCCCCCCCCTCTCTCTCTCTATCCCTGCCAGTGCTGAACAGCCTCTGGTGGTGGCAGGGCCAAGCATCTACGGCGTGGGGGTGGCCAGAGCGATGTATCGCTGCGGATGTCGGCGGTCGGGCCCTGGATGGCGCTGCGTCGGGGCGGCCTGCGACTGTGCACACGCCTGTGCCGTCCATGTGATGGGCAGGGTGTGGGCGCGACTCGAGCGTATCCCACCCCCCGGCCCTCACACTGCCTACTGGTGGGTGGGCCTGGGTGCCGCCGCGAGGGATGCACGACGTGGCGACCTGCCTGATATGCGCGGCTGCGAGGCGACCTGCGGGGCGGGAGGTGGGCAGCACTCCGATGACTGAGTCGGCGCATTGCTGCACCGCGTGTCGAGCGCTGCTTCGCACCGCGCGGTGGGGGCGTGTGACATTGCCTGGTAGACTGGAGTTTTACTCATTGTAAGGTAGAATGTTCGCGCTAAACGAACGTGTTTTTCCTTGGGAGCAGTGTCCCCCGGGATGAAGGAGTCGATGCAGAAACAGGTGGTATTTTTCTTATCTCTCTTCAAGGCGTCGAAAAACTGAAAGAGGATTTCGTACATGTAGCGCGGTTGCATGGCTTGTGAATCCTTCGCGTAGAGCTGAATGCTCTCTTCTGTGAACACTTTTTTTGTGTGTGTCAAGCTTGACAACGCGCAAGGATGAGAAGGTGCCGTTGAGGGAGATCTGGGTTGATAGCTTCTCAGTGTGTGGAAAGAGCCAATGAGCTAAAATAGGCAAAAAGGGGACGATTTTCGACTGTGCGAGCAAAGTCATAGATCTTGGGAGGTCGGTGCATGGAGCAGGTGTTTATCATGTGACCTTGCTTCTTCAAGGGTTGCAAAAAAAAACAAGAGAGCGACGGATGCGCTGTGCGTTGGCAGGAGTGAAAGCAGGACTGATCGAGTTACGGTCTCCTCCTCTTCTAATGGTAGACTTAGGTGCGTGGCGAAGCTGAAAGTGCCTATGTGAAAGCCGAGGAGGGAAAATGTTTTGGTTTTCTCCCATATGCCCCATTGGTAAAAAAGAAGCTCCCACATGTGTGCATCACTTTTGCTGCAAAAACAGATCTGGCGTTGTCAAGCCATTCGTGTTCTCTTTGCTCTATGATGCCGTTAGCGGTGAGTGAAGCGCTGGAACATTTCTTCAGCAACCCGCTCTACTGCTTCTCAGAACAGCGCAAAAACAATGTTTTGCGCCTGCTGCTTTGCCGCTGCGAAGAAAAAGAAAATGGAATGCTCTCTCTCTCTCACATTCAAGTCAATTTCCTCTCTTCTACTGAAACCGCATGTTTCCATTTGATGAGAATGCAATCAACAGTGCTGCTCTTTTTTTCCTGTCAAAGAAACCAACATGCTAAACGTCAATGCGAAAGCGTTCGTTCCGCCGGGGGTGATTGAAGGGGCACCTCCGAGCTTCCATACAATTGGCTGGTACCGATACCGACTGAGCGTTCCGGTGGAGAGAAAAATGAGCGTGCTTCAAGAGGATCGGTACTTGAACAGTATTTCATCACTTTTGTCACTTAAGTATCTCTATGCCGAACGTGGTGGATTGGATGACGACTCACTACAGTACTTTCTTAACGGGCAGTTTATGGTGTCGAACAATATCCCGTCAAATGATGACGAAGAGCATGTTTCGTCGGGGTTTTTGCTTTCACGGTCTATCTTGACGCTATACACGGAACTCACCGCTGTTGCACATTTAAATGATTCTCGCGGTCTTCTGGTGCACCTAGATTTGCCAACGGAATTCAACGGCGACGTCGCCATTTTTCTGGCAAACGCCTGGGAAGCGTTTTTTGCGGCTGTTTCGGAAAATGCTAGCGTGTCAGCAATCGGCTACAGTCGGTCGGTGGTCGGCATGGGCGGAAGTCAGACGAACGGGACATACCGGCACTTTTTTTTTGCAGCGTGCACTTCACCTGAATCGCTAGAGGTAGTGGTTGGGGGCATCATGTCTGAGTCTCCTGTTTCCGTTGCGCGGATTGTGCGCATGAAGTCGGTGGTGCCGTACCTCTGCAGTCCCCATTTGCAGCTAGGCGTCATGATCACTGTCGGTGAGGAGGCAAAGCTTAGTGCAATAAAGGATCGGCGCGCCAATTTTTCACTGGAAATGAAGTATCGGGCAGACGACTTTTTCGAGGCGTGGAAGGCGCTGCGCGACGTCGAGATGCAACTCTTGGAGATACTCAACGGAGATGTAAAGTGGGACCGAATTCACGTTTTGCACCTGCACGTTGACCCGGCAGCGAGCGAGAACCCAGTTGCCATTCCGATTTGGGACATAATTTGGTATATTGGACTTTTGTGCGATGATTGTAGCGCCAGCGTCATTGGAGTTTCATTTTCCACCTCCTCTCTCGATGCGGCGACGAGAGAGTTGTTGAGTCGCAACAAAAGCGCACCGTTTTATGTGTGCAGCAATCTTGACGCAATGCTGGCCGCGGATTTGTCACTTGACACAAACCACACATATTACGGGGGGGTTCCTTCGCATGTGAAGAAAGTTCTGCCGCGCTGGGCTTGGGCATCAGCTGCTAGCGCAGTGGAACTATGGCAACGTGTTCAAAAACATCTTTCCCCAGTTGAGATGTTGACGCGCATGTCATTTGCGGACGCTGCAGACAGCTTTGCGCGAGGCACGTACACGGTTCACCGAAAAGCTGTGGGGACGCCTGTTGTTGTTGGAACGGATGCAAAGGGCAACATTTTCGGGTTTGACGTTGCCCATCACAGCGTCTTCGGCCTTCCCCTCTGTTTTGGTGGAGCCGTAGATCCCGTGATCAGTTGTGTGTTCAAGGGCACGGTCTCCCCTTCGTATCGAAGCAGCCTGGATTATCGCATCATCATAGACGATGTTTTGCTTTTCAAAGGCAAGGAGACCAAAGGCATCCCGTTTGCTGAGCGCATGCGCATGCTGAACAGTGTTGGAATTGAGGACGAAAGCACATGGCCGCACGCCCATCCTGCGCACATTGTTATTCTTAAAGCAGAATGTCTTCCGTTAGATTCCTCCAAGAAACTCGTCGATACCCCAGTCTTCGATCACAGTAATATGGGCCTCGTGTTTACTCCATCGATACAGCCCGATGACGATTCGGTATTTCCCACGTTCGTCTGGCTCCCTCCAACGTCCCTCACTGTGCGTTTTTCGGTCGAAAAAGTTGTGGTCGCAAACGAAATAAACGAGGGTTTTGACCGCGCTTACCTTGGGGTCTCTTCCAACAGCGTCCACAACAGGGTAATCATCCCCTACGAAGGCGAATTCGCAGATTATCAGAGGGAGGCGTACCCCACGCTGGCTGTGGGTTCAATTGTAGAATGTCTGCTTCGCCGTGCCGACGATGGCGCTCACTGGTGGGATGTTTTGCAGGACTTCGACGCCGCCGAAAACTGCGAGGCAGACTCATTTGATCACGTTGATGAGCTTGTTCATAGCCCTGGCGTGACGCAGGAGGAGATGCTGTGGCTTTTGAAGGCGCCTTCTTATCAGTGCGAGCGGTGCCACAAGGTGAACGACGTGGGGAGGCGGAATAGTAGGCACAATGCGTACTGGTGCAAGAGCTGCTGGATCGAGACGGGCCACGGCGACTGCATGTACTGCGGGCGTGCTTTTGCGCTGGGCATGCTGGATGGCACCAGCAATCTTTTCTACTGTGAAGAGTGCTGGAGGGCCTTTTCGACCTTCAACACGGACGCTGAAATTGGCTATCACGTGCCACCGCCGCCAAACGCGACTTTCACACAGCAGGTAACCACCCGATGTGTATCTCTCTTGATCGATCTGATGAATCCGAAGACGCCGTCGAACGATGTTTTGGATTTGTGTTGTGGCGGGTCTGTTGTGCGAAAGTGGATGCGCAACAAGACCTTGCGCTATGTGGGCATCGATCTGAAGCGCAGCGTGGTTGATGCGACAACGAGCGTCGTTTCCAGCTCGAAGGAAATGCCAACTGAGGCACGCTACGACGTCATCTGCGGCGATGTATTTTCCGACGACTTTTGGATGAGCACCATTGTGAAAATTCACCCCCGACAGTTTCATGTCATCAACTGTTTCGCTGGGCTTCACCACGCGTTTTACAGCGAGGAAAAGGCGCGTCATTTTTTGGGCAGCATCGCAAACGCCCTGGTTCCTGGTGGTACCTTCCTCGGTATGTTTATCGACGCTAGCGTTCTTTTTGCGAAGGGAAAGAAGTACGCAAACAGCATCATGAAGGCGGGATGGTCTGTCGACTCTGTTCCGCGTATCGGTCACACTTTCCAGTTCACCACCAACAACGGACCAATGCGTGACGTGAACGTCATACCCATTGATTTCTTGATAGCAGTGGCCGCGGAGTATGGGCTTCATGCAGTGTCCGAGGCTTACTTGACGTTTCGCGAGCTGATTGAGAAGGATCCCAGCTGGACCAAAGTTCCTTCCGCGGATGAGAAGGAGTACCTGTGCGCGCGGCGAACATTTGCATTCAAGAAAGAGAGCAACGAGCTGGCACCGTTCTCGCCTGCACGCAAATCAGATACTGCTTGAAGTGTTGAACGCCATCCGCTCGGGGGGAGGGGTAGGGGGTTGCTGCTTTGGCTTTTTTTTTGTGCTTTGTTCGTTCGCCGCTGATGATCAAAGCGCGGCGGCGGGGGTCCAGTTACGCAAGACGGCTTGCTTTGCTTTTATTCTTGGTCCTTCTCTCCTTCAGCACACATACTACTGAACCCTATGTCTTACGGTAGCTTTTTTTTCCCTTTTTCAGCTCTCCACCTTTTTTTTTGTGTGACTGGTTCTCTCTTCTTTTGTTCTCGTTACGGAAGTCTGTGAGGTACGCTCTGATTGATAATTGTTTTTCTTTAATCTGGAGTGAGGACTCGAGAAGGCTTACTTAAGAGTTACTTGAAAAGAGGAGCTAGCGCGCAGATTCGCTGAATTTTGCGGCCGCACGCTCTTAATTATCAAAGGAATACTAAACACTGGCACGCATTGTTCAACTCTCTCCGCCGTGTTGTGCCGTGCGTCCTCACTATTCACACCATCACCGTTTTTCCTTGTTTATTAAAACCTACAAGATTAAGTAACCCTTTTCTAGAAAGCGAAGCAAATCGTACAAAGTAGCAGGCGCAAATGCGACGACGCTGCTGCGCGTCATGGCGATCGCCGTGCGATTGTCCGGATACTTTCGTCTCTTCAAACCAGCCTTCAGTAAGCTCTTGCCGAAGCTTTGGTAAGCTCGGAGGTGTGAGTCCGTGCAGTTCATTCGCTGCGGTAGCGCGAAATGGGGGGGGGGGGGAGAGGATGTGTCACATATGCTTCTCTTACTACTTCACCAGACCACTTTTCAACTACTTGCTTCCGCTTCCTCTTGTGCTTTACAAATCATTTGCCCTTGGGGTGAGAATTACAACCGTCTGGTGTCTTGCGTATCTAGTCATCTGCATCGCCGGAGCGTTTTCACTGAAGCCGAGCGCTTTTTTTTCGTTTTCTCCCGCGCACTGCGCATCTAATAGCTGTTTCATACAGTCCGGCAGCACGTCGCCATGCCTCCGAAAGGTTTGTCCAAGTCCTCGGCAAAGGCTCAGAGGGCAAAAGCCAAGAAGGAAAGGCAGCTGCTCGAGGCGCGTATGAGGGAGTGCTACGAAAAATGTGCTGAGGCCCGAGGATATCTAGAACCGACAGGTCGTAGCGCAGAGCCGAACTTCACTAAGGCCAAGACGGCACTGGATGCTGCCATTGAGGCATACGACGCAAGCTCGCTTGCGTTCTTCCTGCTCGGGCAGTGGAGCCGAATGCAGGGAATGTACAAGGAAGCGATCGAGTGCTACTCTCACGCGCTGGACTTGGAGCCAACAAACGTACAGGCTCTTGAATGGCGCGCAAACTGCTTCCAAACCTTGCACGATTACCTGCACGCCATCGAAGACAATACTAGCATTATCTCGCTAGATCCAGAAAACGATCATGCGTACAACATGCGCGGTCTTTGTGTTCTGCAGAGCAGCGTACCGGGGTTGCGCTTGCGCTCCGTTCATTTTGAGTCCTGCGTGCGTGACTTTAGCGCCGCGGTCCGCCTCAACGAGGCGAACTACTACGCCATGGCAAACTTGGGCAAGGCGTACGAGGTGCAAGGCCACTTGGAGAAGGCGATCGAGTGCTACGGAAAGGCGCTCGACAGTAGTGAAGACTATGCCTACGCGAGGTTTCGCCGTGGGTGCACAGCGTTGCGCATGGCGGAGAGGTCAATTCTGAGGCGAGAGGAGAGCGAAGGGAGTTCTGACAGCGACGCGCCGGAGGCATCTGCCGACGCGGCGAAGGCAGTGCATGGCAGCTCAACCCAACACATGGCAGAAGCGGCCTCCTCGACTAATCGTCGAGTCCCTGGCGGCGCGACGACTCTCAAGGAGGTGAAGGCCGAGGTGCGCCAGCAAATTGAGGAGGAGGAGGAAGCGCAGAAGGCAGCGAAGCTGTTGAAGCTGGCTGATGGCGATTTCACTATGCTGCTAGACCGCAGCCCGGAGGCAAAGGTACTCACGGCGGATGCGACCGTGGTGCTGAACATCGGCATTTGCGCACTTTTGAGCAAGAACATCAACAGGGCGGAGGAGCATCTGAAGCTCGCTCAGGAGATCGTGGCAAGGAGACCGGGCCTCATCGAGGAGGGGGAAGCGCCGCCGCTCGAAAACATGGATACCTTCAACAGCGTACTGGCTATTCGGTTAAATGAGCTGCAGAAGTTGAAAGACATGGCGAGATCCGCGGCATGATGTCGCGTATGCGCCCTTTGTCTGCGCACGTGTACAGATGTAAAATACCCTTTTTGTTGTTTGGAGCGTGCTACATGGTGCGGAGGGTTTTATTTTCCCCAATGGTGAGCCTAGTAGTGCCCTATGGGCTCCGCCTTGATGCAAGGCGAAGCTTGGCGATGCGGCGACACCTTCGCACATACGAAGTGGGGAGGACCCTGGTGAGTCGGCTTATCTGTGTTACAACCTACGTCAAGATAACGTACGCTGCTGCAAAACACACACTCCCTTGAGTAGCTTACAAGGGCCGTGCGGACTTGAGTTGATATTTGCGCACGCGGTACTCGCATCTCGTCAGACGACGATGCGTACGCGTGCCAGTCATGGAACGACTAGCAATGGGCGGTGATTGAAAACTCTGTTTCCTCGGGCACCTTTGTCCTGTTGTAAATTATGACTCCCTCTCTCTATCCTTGCCCCTCTATGTACGCCTCATTACATCGATTATACACGCAAAAGCAAACCACACGCGCCATAGCACACAAGACTCAGTATCGTTCATAGTGTGATGCTGTACGTTTCTATCCCATTAGTCACTTTTATTCATCTCTAGCACGTTCGCCCCAGCATGTTTCGCTCTACGCTGACGAGGCGGAGTGGCTTCAGCGTGAAGGAGCTTTACCCGTATGGGGTGCCGAGGCGCACCTTTCCGTACCGCGAGCATCAGAAGCAAATTAGCTTGGCGCCTACCGCAGGCGGGTTTTATCTAACCAAGCATGCCCTCGGCTGGCCGTTTCAAATCCCGTTTGAGTGGCTCTTCTACCGCTCGTCCGTGGCCTTCTTTGTATTCTGCGTAGCGTATGATATGCTCTTTGGCCTTCCACACCCGTTTATGAAGGAAGTACCGCCGGGAACGCCACACCACTTTTTCTTCGGTAATGCAGGTGGCACCCCGCACCATTTGTGGCAGTACCAAGACGGCTGGACGGTGCCGAACATGTCTGGTGGCCGGCGCTGGTTCGATTAGTACGCTCTCCTAGCCCACACTTGTCGAGTGAAACAGTTACGTTCAGAGGTGTGGACTACATCGAGGAGAACGAAAAAGGAAACAAGCACCGCTACGATTTTGTACCATCCAATAGTTTGCACTCACTTACATCATGCAAGTGGGAGAAGAGCTGGAGGCCTGCTTTTCACTTTCGCCTAGAACTGCTTAGCACATTTATAGCGGCTGGTACCTGGTTCTGCCATGCTAGCTCTCCATACCCCCATCTTCTTTTCCTTTTTCCCCGTTAGCGGTATGCTCTTCGCATGACAGGTACTATGCAAACAAAGAACAAGAACAATCAAAGAAACAGACGAAGAGCATTTTATTGGCCCATCAACCCTTTCCTATGTGTGCGCTTGCGGCATTGTAGGGTGCTCGGTGGAAAATGTACAACTCACCTTTTTCCCTCTCAAATGCGCTTGCTCTCCCTCCTGTAACGCGAAGGAGTGTGAGTACATATGATGTCCCTCACCAGCTGATATATATATATATATATATATGTGTGTGTGTGTGTGTGGGTGGGTGGGGGTGTATGACAACTGTCCCTCTTTTTGTCACCTTTCTCTCCTTTTCTTTTTCTCCCGTGTCTTTGGCGCCGTCGTAGCTTCGTCGTCTTTTTCACACATGTGCGGTTGTGTCGCAGTGGATTGAGCGTCACGTTAGCTCTGCCCACTTCTCTCTTCTGGACACACACACACACACACGCACAGAGGCGAAAGCATACAACTACACATGTCTGGGCTCTTCTTCCAGCTACTCGTGCAAGCCTCAGTGGGCACACTTTGTGATCTCTTCGTTTATCACCGCTTGGTTGCCCCCTTCCATTTTGCCGCTCCGCCCACCTTTTTCTCCCCACACACGCATCAGCACTTCGCCCGCTGTCTTTTTTCTCTCACAATTTTTATCCCCTGCCTCTCATTGTTTGCTCTGGTTCGCGTATGTGTTCACGATGGTACAGCACGCGGCGACGCTGAGTGTGCCGTGTCGTTACGCTCGCCTAGTTTCTCCCCCTGATTTGTCTCCCGCTCTTTGGTTTGCTCTTTTCTACGTGTTACACTGTAGCCTCTGATAAGCTCCCTTTCGCTCGAGTCCTTTGAGACTGTTTTACGGTGTTTACTTCTGTTCTCTTCTTCTTACCCTCCCTGTCCCGCGGCTCTGGTATTGCCGCTTTTATTCTTTTTTTTTTCATGAGGTGCAGTCTCCATGTGCTTGCCTTTACCGTTTCTGGTGGTCCTATTTTCTCTTTGAAAGTACGACTCGTTGCCCATGTTGAATGCCTCTCTCCTTGCATATTCCTCCTCATGCCAGAGGGCGCTCTAGTCCTCTTCTGTCGCATGTTTCTCCCTTAGAGAAGAAAAAAAAAACACATTTTCCGTATCTCCGCGCGCCTCTCAGAACTTCTCGCGATCCACATGCGTACACGAAGGCACGCACGAACAAACATACAGCGCTGACACCGGTCTCTTGATGTGTTTTTGGCATGGGGCTTCGCCAGCGCCGACAAAGGTGCTCCAGCTCCACTGGCGATCAAGTGGGGTGATACGCCCAACCCGTCACCTATAAGCAGCGAACGCCACGCCGCCTTTTGGCGGCCCAACGAGGGCCTGAGGAGTGCACCGCGTGGCATCTAAGCGGTGAGCCTCGCGCTTCGGGAGAACGACCCGCCTCCGTGCGTCACAGAACGGGTTCGTCAGGAATGTCGTTCTGCAAATGGTAGATCTTGACGCGGCGCGCCACGGCGCAACACAAGGAGGCGTCGCGTAACAGGCGATGATGTTGACCCCAAAAGGGATCCAGCGCGGAATGGCCGAGTCACAGCGAAAAAAAGAAAAGAAACGAGGCGCCACCTGTCTTCCGAGATGTGTTGTTCCCTATGGCGAGTGGGCCGCCAGGGATGCTCTGGATCGCGCTCCTTCTGGCCTGGAAGACGGCGTCGTGATGATATGATCGTTCGAGGATGACGGAGCGGACTAACGTTTCTTGGGGAGGACAGCACAGCCATTCTTCGCTTCGGTGCGGTGGCAAACATCAGTTGCACACGCCCTCTCCCACCGATCCTCTAGTCGTCGTGGCGGGTGTCAGGCCACCCGCCACTGCAGAGTACTTGCGACGGAAGTGCGGCGGGAGAGAAAACCTGCGCTTCAACCTTGCGACTGCGGAAGTTCGGGAGTTGTCACGGCCGCCGGGCTCCCGGTGACAGAGTAATCAAACGCCGGGCGCTGACGCACGTCACGGCGCAGATGATGCTAGCGGGCCTCCCTTTACACCTTGCCGTGGCGCTGGCACGCCACTGTTGGTTGACCAAGACTTTCAAAGAACGACCAAAACTGGTTCACGCCGCTCTTCCCCGTGCATGCCCTTATGAAAATGCATGCGCGTTTGTACATCACCCTTGGCTACTACGCTCTCTCTCTATCCCGAGGTGCACTTCTTACGCGATACGGGGCAGAAAAAGTGGTAACCAGACGGCGAGGATGTTCTAACTTCTATCTTATCTGCCCCACGCTCTCTCTCTGTTATTCTATATACACATATATGCATTTTCTCCGGTGCGCGCCGCTGCTTTTCTTGCTGCTTTTTCACATCTAGACGTCTTTTTCCTCTCTGCACCCTTTCAGAGACGAAAACGAAGAAAAGAAAGGTGTAAAAACGCATCAACTGATTCTCTTGTTGTTTTCTTTTTTTTTTCGTGTGTGTGTGTGTATGCTCAGCCCTCCTTTTCTGCTGTTTTTCTTTTTTGTACATCCGCACAGACGCTTGAGTTTACATTGATGGCACCACATTCGCCAAGGTCTATCTTGCTTTCTTCTCGCGTGCTTGATTTCTTTCCTGGTTTCACCGAATGTGGTGAAGCAAGGGTGGCGGAGCGAAGGAAACGTCTACACAAATAGGTGCAAACAAGCGAGATAGTGACAGGGCTGGATGGGCCACCATGCCGATTGCCTTTGTAGGAGTTTCGGCGGTGCCGCCCTTGGAGAGGCAGAAGCAGAGGCTGGCAAACATGGACCCCTCTGTGTACGCGGTGTTCGAGGAGTGTCGGTACAAAAGTCTGCTTGCCATCTGCCATCTGGCCCGAATCATAGATGTTGCCATGCGTGGGCCTGACGAATCGACACAAGTGCCCGCTTCGCAGCCGTGCGATGACACAAGTTACCACGATTGCGCCCTTCAGAGCGCAGCGAACGCAGAGAAGGAGGAGCCTGTTGGACGGCCAATAGCGGATGCCACCATCAGCCGTGGCAGCAAGGAAGATCTACCCCTCTTCATACCTTTGATGGACGACATTTCGGACGTCTCATTCTGCTCCATGTTGCACGTAGAGGCGGAGAGTAGCTCCAACGCAAGTGGTCTGGGGTACTTGTCCGAGAACGCCGCGAAGGAGCGAAGCAAGCAGAGCATAGACATGAAGGCCACCTCTCACGCCGTTCTCGGAAACAGGGAGCGTGATGTTGCCCTTTTTCCCCACCTCAACGGCCACTGGGAATGCGGCATCTTTGCCGGGAAACAGGTGTACATCGATACTGGTGGCTTGTACCTCGGCCGCGGTGCGACCGCGTTGGTTTACGAGGGCTGGATGGTTGTCACGGACATGATGGACGGCAGCGAGGTGTGCCTCGCCAAGGTTCCGGTCGCAATCAAGGAGGTCACTTACAATGCGAAAGATAGAAGGCTGCGCGACTTGTACGAGCTGGCGGTGCATCTGCGCTTGAATATGGTACATCCTGGAATAGTGCACAGCTACTACGCAGGCACGTACATGCCACGCCTAGCTGGCTTCCGCGGTGCAGAGAAGGCGATGGTGTACGCGCACATAGTGTTGGCGCGCAGTGTCACAGGGAGTGTTGCAGATGTGCTGAAGCGCAGTGGCCCACTTCCAGAGTCGGAAATCAAGCGGTGCATGGCGGAGATACTGTCGGCGCTCCAGTGCGTTCACGAGGACCACAACTGCGTTCACAACGACGTAAAACCACACAACATTCTCATCTTCGACGACTCTAGTGCCTACTATGCTGAGTTCAAGTATCAAATCATTGACTTGACCGATATTGCCCCGGCTACACCCATCGAAGACGTTCTGCGGGATCTTGCCGCCGAAAGGAAACAGCAACAAAATATTTTCTCGGAGAGGGGTACGGTTATGTACATGTCCCCAGAGAGCTGCCTGGGGCTGGGGACACTGACAAGCAACGATGTATGGTCGCTCGGCATCACGGCGTTCCACATGGCAACGGGAACACTGCCTTGGAGGCCACTGGAGCGACAGTATCCCAGTATGATCCTGAACGGGTACCGTCGAAAGTTCACATTGCGGAGTCTAGTCGACGTGCACGTCAACGACGCATATGGAGCTTCTGGTTCTTGTTACCCAACTGAGACGGACAACCCTCTGCATGCCGAAAGCGACGGTAAGCCGCGTGCCAGATTTCACGCCAGCAGCGCTCCTGGCTCGAGGGCCACCGGTGGTGCCAGCTGCACAAGCCAAGTGTTCCGCGACCAGTACAAGGGCTTTGGGCCAATCCTTGACATACTGGACGAGGTGAGCGTCTCAAGTGAATTCCGTAGCTTTTTGGAGCAGTGTCTCACGGAGAACCCGGTCAAGCGCCCAACATGCCGCCAACTGAGAAGCCATCCGTTTGTGAAGGACGTGACGGTGGCGTCGCAACACTGACGTTTCCCCGTGGCTGTGCACGCGCACTGCCGTTGAGCATTTCCCTTTTTTCTCCTTTCCTTTGCAGGCCCTCTTCGCTCTATATTCGTTTTTCATTTTTTTTTAAATTGTTTCTCGAAGGTACTGTCCTCTCTGAGTCTTTCTTCACTTCCCCCCCCCCCCCACCCACGTTGCCGCGCCACTCATCTCTGCTGTTTCCCGTCGCCAATTGTGAGACGACGCGCACATGCCTCTTGTTTTGGAGGTTAACTGCCCTCGTAGAGTTATACAAGGGGAAAGCAAAGGGTGCGAGAGACCGAAGTGGCACTTATTGCTCACCACGCGTCGACCGCGCAGATAGTGCACTGAGGTTATCTGTTGGGCTCGCTCGGCGGCTCGTACGGCCGTGAAGCACCACTGATGATTGTCAGTCTCCGAGTGCGCAACAGCCGTTTGAGTTGGCCGGCAACGTGGTTAAAACGGGAGCGGGGTGCCGCTCGTTGCTAATCCCTTGTGTCTGCACCTACGGTACCTCTTTTTCATTCCCTTTCCAGCGGTGGGCGTGAATGCTCTGCAATTATACTCGCCGCAGACATGTTTTCCTAAAAGGGAGAAGCGATGAAGTTTTGGACTGCCAAAATCGGTTGCGTGCGTGGCTTGTGCGACATTTAGAGGGGGATGCAGAGAGAAGGGGAAGAAGATCGAAGTCCATGCACCCACTCGCGCCGGTCATTTTTCGTTTTTTTTTTATTATTATTTCGTTTGGCTTTGCTTATGCGTGTGTGTTTTCTTCATCCGCGCCTCACTATTCCCCCTTCCCTCAACGCATGAACTGTATAACCTGCTCGTTTTTCTTGTCTTTTTCCGTGTGCGCCCTGATGCTGGGGATCATCTCCGTGCGTGGCATCTCAGGGTCCAGCGCGCACCTTCTCTCTTGGGAAGCCGAGCAGTCCCCCACCTCTCTCTCTCTCTCTATCCCTGCCAGTGCTGAACAGCCTCTGGTGGTGGCAGGGCCAAGCATCTACGGCGTGGGGGTGGCCAGAGCGGTGTATCGCTGCGGATGTCGGCGGTCGGGCCCTGGATGGCGCTGCGTCGGGGCGGCCTGCGACTGTGCACACGCCTGTGCCGTCCATGTGATGGGCAGGGTGTGGGCGCGACTCGAGCGTATCCCACCCCCCGGCCCTCACACTGCCTACTGGTGGGTGGGCCCGAGTGCCGCCGCGAGGGATGCACGACGTGGCGACCTGCCTGATATGCGCGGCTGCGAGGCGACCTGCGGGGCGGGAGGTGGGCAGCACTCCGATGACTGAGTCGGCGCATTGCTGCACCGCGTGTCGAGCGCTGCTTCGCACCGCGCGGTGGGGGCGTGTGACATGCCCTGTGTGGAGTGGGGGGTGTAAGTCATGTTGTGCGGCAGAGAAACGCACACGAAGAAGAAAAATCCCTTCGTGTGCGTGTGCGTCACCGGAACACGCGACTGCGCGTGCGGGCTTTATACGAGAACATGAATGTGACCTCGAACGTCGTCATTCATAGACCAGCGTTTCGTCATGTGTTCTCTCCGCTTTCTGCTTGTTTCTCCTTCCCCGATCTGTTGTCCGTGTCGTGGTGCGCTGCACGCATCATGTACACTTGGCGGAGAAGTTGGGAGGGGGGTGAGGGAGGATTTCCGCGAAGCGTTTTTTCATTTCTTCATCTCATATTCAGGCCTTCCCCCCTTATTTATGGCCTCGTCTTATTCCGCGTGAGCAGCGCGCATAAGTTTCACTCTCAGCCAGTGCGACCACCGTTTTCTTTTTTGTCTGTTTTTCTTTTCCGCCCCCTTTCCTTGGACTGGAGAGGAAAGGGGGGGGGGCGGAGGCCACGGAACACTTCACAAAGGAAGGCGTAGTCGAGGAACTAGGCAGCAGACAAAGAAAGATGCATAGAGAAACGGCAACATGAAGAGAAGCACGAGGCTTGCTCTCGTACTTGTTCTCGCGGCGCAGCTCATCGAGATGACACTTATGATGCGGTTTTTTTTCACCCTTGCGCAAGCCGCCGTGATCGTCTTCCTCGCCATCAATGCCTAGTGTGTTTGCTGTAGGCGAAAAGGAACCTGGAGCGCCCGACAAAGCTGCTGAGAGGTGCGTAGCGCAGCATTCTATACACCATCACACACACACAGTTTCACACACCTGCGGTCGATCCCTAGCAGAAAGAGACGAGTAATAGGTTTCTTTCGACTAGAAATTGTACCGGTGTCATTGAGCGCATCAAGCGTTTCTTGCGAGTTCTGTTTCACTCACTGCACTCTGTTTCTCTGTGTTGTTGCAGCTGATCATCAATATTATTCGATTTCCTCTCGTTTGCAGTGGGCGAGCAAACGGGAGACACACACACACACACAGACACACACACAACAGAAAACGAAAAGAAAACGTGAGGAACTGTCTTTTCCGCTCGTTTTTTTTTCTTGCTTCTAATGTTTAGTGGGAGCATTCACGGTGCGCAGGGCTGAATGCGCAAACCCGTCGCCCCCGCCTTCCTCTTCGGAAACGGAGGGGACAGCAGGGAAAGAGGCTGCAGAGCGAGGTCTCGCATTGCATTACGTGTAGGGGTAGGCCATCAGGAAATACACAAAAACGCTGTCAATTTCGTACAAAGGACAGCACATCTGTGCGTCCGCTTAGGCGAAGTCATGCATGGGACCACACGCGCCATACGAGCAAGGCGACTGCGTTTTTTGCTCATGCTTCCTTTTCCTATCCTCGCCGAGGCGAAAACCACAATGGGCTACGTCCAATGAGGTGTGCCCGCCAAGTTGAGGGGGGGGGGGCGGGAGGATCGAATTGGATGCGAGAGAGATTTTCGCTCGAAGTAGTATCAGCGCGATGGTCTTTCGGGTTGACTCAACGTGATGCCCCTCCTCTACCCTCGAGCAATTACCGGCTCTGCTTTGTTTTCTCACCTTTGTCTCCGTATACCTCCACATTGTGTTTACGTTTTTCACGCAACGTGCCCTCTCAGAGATGTTGTGTCTCGCCGTGTACCTCTCGCGTTTCACAAAGCGAATTTATCACATCCGCGACTACAAGCTACCTCGTATCTCTTTTCCACACTGCGCTAGCTGCAGTGCCTCTATTGTGTGTGCTTCAGGCGGCTCTCATCTTGGCCTCTATTGACGACTGAGGACGCGCTTTTCTTGGCGTAACGTGACAACACAGAATAGGCGGAAGCCGCGCTCACCCTCGTCGACGAGGGCAACTCTACGCTCGCCCTTTCGCTCCTTGTATGTCTCCTTTCCCTGTTTCTCTTGGTTGACCTTTCCTTTTGTGAGGGTGAGGGTGGCTGTTGCAAGATAGTGTTGCTGAGCCCGCCGTGCACCCGCTAGATTGAGCCCGATTTCCCTTCCCCCTTCTTTCGTTTGCCACAGCTTGCGAGAGCAAGGCGAACCTGCACACAAAGAGAGAGAGAGAGGCAACACACACACATGCTTTTCGGAACTTCTACTCGTTGCTGTCAGCTTCGTCCTCTTTCACGTACGCCGCTGTCGACTGTCGGCGAACGAGGGTCTCCGTTTGTCTTGTGTTACTCAATCTTTATTACGTAGGCACTGCCCGTAGTCACGCCCTTGTGTGTGTTTCTTCTTATTTCCTTTGTCCGCCTGTGCTGTGGTGTTCTTGTACTCCCTCCCGCGTTTCCTTTCGTGGTCCTTCGGTGAATGAGCAAATATGACCCCAATCGAATAGTTTGGCAGCTCTACGAGCATCCGCCTCGTAGTCATCTGCACTGCCCTGCACTACCGAACGGGTACCAACTCGCTTCTGCCGAATTATCCGCCGATACATCACCCTATCCGAACGGGAACTTGAACAGTGATGGTGTCAAAGGGGGATACCCAGCCACGACCGACAGTTTCGGCGACTCTTCGGTTAGCGTCGTGAGGAGAGACAATGCACAGGTACAGGACTCGCCGTTGTCACAGACGGCGCTACCGCAGCGTAGGGCTCTCTCCACCTTGCTTCTAACGGGGTTGATGTACACATTTACCATCAGCGGAGCCTACGGAATCGAAGAAGCGGTGATGGGCGGCGGTGTGCTCTTAACTATCATCTCGATTGTTGTCATTCCTGTGATAATGGGGGTTCCAGTAGTGCTGGTTGTGGCAGAGCTGGCAGCTGCGGTGCCGTCCAACGCCGGCTTCCTCATGTGGATCAAACTGTCGTTTCACCGGTGCGTGTATCTCTCCATGGGAATCATGTCGCTCATCTACATCGCCGTTGACAATGCTCTCTATCCGACAATGTTCTCCGAGTATTTGTGCACATCCATCCGCTGCAGTGATACGGGGGCGAAGTTTCTGCGACTGGGAATGCTGCTCTTCACGTACGCCCTGAACATGCTGGGTGTGGAAGCGGTTGGCGTGGCGAGTGTGGCGCTGACCGTGCTCACGGTGGCCCCGTTTGTGCTCATGTATCTTCTGCAACAGCTGCGCACGGGCTTTTACGTGAACTGGCCAGCCGTGGCCTACATCCCGGCATCCGTCGATTGGACTAGGTTTATCTCCACCGCCTCGTGGTGCCTCTCTGGACTTGAGCAGGCTGGGACAGTCGTGGAAGAGGTCGAGGACTCGCAGCGTACCATAATCGGATCTCTCATCCCGCTTATTGGGCTTGCGGTCATCACCTACGTACCCCCCATCATCGCAGGCGCCAGCGTATCGAGAGAGCCATTGGATTTGTCGAAGTGGAAGACCGGCTACTGGGCGGAGGTATCGTACCAGGTGGGTGGTAACGCTCTCAAGCTTTTTACCGTGGTGGGCGGCGTTCTCTCGGCGTTTGGGCTGACACTCTCGGCACTGTGCACTACTACACGCATCATTTCGGGGATGGCGCTCACAGAGGCCTTTCCAGGAAAGGTGGGTGTGTGGTTTTCGCGGCGCAACAAGCGATTCGGCACGTACCACTGGACACTGACCTTCAACACAGTCCTCACTGGACTCTTCTCGACGGTGCTGGGCTTCGGTTCTTTGGTGCTGGTGGATCAGTGCCTCTATGGCATTCGCGTTGTTGTAATCTTAATCTCGTTTTACCGCTTTCGCCAACTGTATCCGTATCTGCCGCGACCCTTCCGAATCCCATTCGACGGTTGGCGACTGCACCTCATGATGGGCGTGGCCTTGGCGTCGTCTGTTGCCCTCACCATTGTTTCTCTCCTTCAGGAAAAATTAACGGTTATTTTGTGCGTCGCCGTCGTCGGCGCCTCCTTTCTTGTGTCGTTTTTGTACTGCCATTTTGTGCACCGGCACGATTTCGCTGGCCGTATTGTCACCTTTGTCACGATGCCAGCCAGCCGCCACAGCAATGGTGGCGGCGATACGGATGCGGCTGCAACGCGCCGTGCATCGCCAGAGGCTCCTGCGTCCACAAGGGAATAGAGACCGACCAGCTCAACAGCTATGCATTCGTGAGACCCAAAGGAGAAAAATGACGTGTGAAGATCAGCCCTGCAACCGCCATCGATTTATGCTTCCCTTTTCCGTTCGTCTTGCGCGCAGAGGTTTGCGTCGCGGTGATGATATTGAGCCCCTCCCTTTTCCTCCCTCTCCCCCATCATCGAAGGCTTTCCTGATATTTTTTTTCCAGATGCTGCACTCTTCCTCAGAGGAAGCGGCAGCTGCCGCGGGAACTCCGGCTCTGCATTTCTCTCCTCTATCTGGTGGCTGCCAAATAGCGTTCTTTGCGTGCCCCTCGCTGAACTTTTCTATCGACGTGAAACGAGGGCCTCAATGTGTGTGCGTGTGTGAGTGTCACAGTATTGGAACAGGAAGCAAATATAGCTGGATTCTTTTTTTTTGTTTGGAAAGGGATGAATTTCACTCCTCTTGAATGCGTGTGCATGTGTCTGGGGGAAGCACATGTACAGACAACCTGTGGTGTCACTCCTGTTCTCCTTGCTCTCGAAACACTTTCTCTCTATGCGTCTCCCTCGCGCGCGCCTGTGGCAATGCTGCTAACCTGTGTTGTCACTGTCTTCGACGCACAGCTGTGCTCGGCTACTCCTTTTTTGGTGAAGCTCGAGTAAACACGCCACACCGAGAGAGAAGGGGAGGAGGCAGACAACACCGATAGGGTGATGTGCACACGTCTGCGTGCACATGGCCGCTCACGCTTGTGTTTGTGTGCTATGACAGAAGTGTATCGGTGGGTGATGTTGGGCTACAGGAGCGCCGTACCCTAGTGCCTTATCTTTTCCCTGACTGTCACCACAGCTGCGATGGCACGAGAGGTGTGTCGCCGGGAGGGGGTTCGGGGAAGAAGGCGGGATTGCCAGCAATGCAGTGCATCGCAAGGCGGTGACAAAGAACCATGTGAAGGGTGACGTTGCCAAAGCAGCGTGTACGCAACGTGTGTTCAATCCACCCGCCCCTTCCTCGCTCCCGGCGAAGCCATCAAAACCCACTTTGGCAGCTGCGATCTTGGAGAGGGTAGGTGAGGGGGGTGGGTGGGTGTGATTGCACTTTCCCCCTCTCTCATAGCTCGATAGGGGGGGGGGGGGGAGTCTGAACAACGTGAGTGAATACCGAAACAACACAAAGGGAATCATAGCGAGGCTTAAAACCTCGTTTTGCCTCTTCTTCCTCGTACGCTGCAAGGCAACACCCCAAGCGAAAGAGCTCGGTACGCCACTGACCACTTTCGCGGTATGGTTGCGTTGCCGCTCGGGCGGGACAAGAGGTGCCCGGAAGGCATGCAGGAGAACATATAACTGCACTGGCATCGGCGCACAGACATGAGTTCTCTTCTGTGCTGCTGTCTTCAGTGTCGCGCAGGCCCCCCCCCCTCCCACCCCTCCCCCCCCCACACACACAAACACACACTGTTCCTCTTTGCACCTCCCTTTTTTTTTGTGGTCACGTTTCCCCATCATCGCCATGAAACCACACACGCACACACACGACATGCATGGTTGCCGCTCTGATGTATTGCAAAAGCCGCTGTTTCTCTCTCGGCACGCTGACAATCCTCATGTCTGCTGCCGCCGTGACTGCGGCATCTGGCCGCAGTGCCTGGCCGAAAGATGCCCTATGCTACCAGTGTGCTCTTCGAATGTCAATGCTGTTCGATTACCCTCCTCCACGAGCGATGGGGCAGCTTCCGTCCTCTCTCGCATCAGGAGCCATCTCTGCCCTTTCCGACGATACACTGCCGACGCTGGACGATGACCACCATCCACTGTTCACTCTCGTCCATGAGACTCCTCGGAGTGCGCGTCGCTACTTTCGCGGCGCCCTACAACCGACTGTCACCACAGCAGACGGTCTGCAAGCGCAACGTTCAGTTGGCGCACCTGAAGTGGTGGGGCCCACAGCTGCAGCGTCCACGGCGCATGGTATGCTTGGCGGTGATACTGCTCCCCAATACGCAGTATCGTGGCTGTGCGTTGCGTGCATGGGACTGTACCAGTTCATCGACCTCATTCACGCCCCTTTGGCGGCTGCTGCAGTGCGGGCAAGCCCGTTTTACGATTCTGAGGCCATCACCATCAACGTGAACATTAACCGCAGCTTCACTTTCACGTGGCTGGCTGTGGCGACCCGTTACTTCGACCTCAAAGGAACAGGCACGGAAAGACCGTCGCCGTCGTCGGTTGTGAAGGAGGAGCTGAGCAATTTCAAGGACTTTTACATGAGCGACTTGCGTGCACGCATTCTTCCCTATCTGTTGTACTCACATGACGATGTAGCGGCCTCAAGCGTGTCGCCGGCAGCCATCTCGAGAACCACGCAGCTTCCTGGGCTCGCCGTGTATGTCGACGCCGTTGGGGTGACGCTGCCAGATCATGCGAGGGAGGCGGGGAAGGAGGCCACTGCAGGAGAGCCCGTCGTCAAGCGCGCACGAACCGAGGTGACTGCCGTTGTTTCTGGGTCGGCGAGCTCTTCTTCTAGGGCGGCTGCTCCAGATCGCGGCGGAACCAGGCCTGCTCTCGTCGCCCTGCAAGCGTTCCGCTACAGCGGGGCAAGCGAGAGCCTCGTCGGAGAAGTGTTTTGTCGTCATCACGCCACGGAGGGCCTGATCACCGATGGGCACATGCCCGCTGCGTACTGCGGAAACCGCTCTACCGAGGTGCTTCCGTACAGCGTCATCTACGACTACGCAGTGCCGTATCTTACCAAGGCCGGATGGATGCCGGCGACAGCGACGGCCGCGAGAGAGGAAGGCCAAGAGGGTTGTCGAACGACTGCCCGGCAGGCAGCCACGGTCTCCTGCCGACTGCATCACACGAACATCTACCTCATGGGAAGCTACCGCAAAATGATGCGTAACATGTCGCAGTCTCCGTGGTTCCTGAATGGGCAGCGCATCGGCTCATTCTCTCTCCAGGAGGTCATCGCAAACCCGCTGCTGCCTTTCTTCTTTCCGGATATGCCTGCCCTGCCTCCCGAGGCAGCGGAGTCGCCGGCGTTGCCCGCCAGCGACGAAATGGAATCGACATCAGCTGCACCCCTGGCGGTAGAGCGCGGCGCCCACGCCACACGCTGGCAGGCTGTCACCCCGTCCGTCGCCTCATCCACCCTCGTCTTCGGCTACAATCGCTACAAGTTTCACAGCGCCGGCCGCGAGGATGTGGATGTGCGGATGCTCGGTGAGGGGCGGCCGTTTGTGCTGGAGTTCGTTTCGCCGATCCGTGAGCGCTTCACCGAGGACGATCTGCGCCGCCTCGAGGCGTCCGTTTGCTCCAGCTACGAGGGCAGCGTAGAAGTGCGTCAGCTGCGACGCACGGATGCGGACATCACCGTCCGCCTTGCCCGTCATTCGGAGAGCAAGGTGAAGCGGTATCGCTGCGTTATCTGGTCTAGCCGCGCCATCGACGACGTGGCTACCGACCCCCATGTGAGTACCATTCACGCTATGAGGGACTTGCCGATCCAGCAGAAGACGCCCCTGCGTGTGCTGCACCGACGATCACTGCATCAGCGGCCGCGGCTGATTCACTCGATGAGGCTGATGCCTCTCAACACGCATTGGTTTCTGCTCGATGTCGAAACTCAGGCTGGAACCTATGTGAAGGAGTTTGTGCACGGTGATATGGGCCGCACGACACCGCACTTGGGCATGTTGCTGAATGCCCGCACGGACATCATTCAGTTGGATGTTGTTGGGATGGCCATGCACGACCTCGACCAAGAATGATGCGTTTGCGAGCGCTCTGCAAACTAATGGCAAGTGAAGGGGGGGGGGGCAGTAGCGGCTCGACGAACAAAGGTGCCTGCGGTACAGGCCGAGTTTGTGCATGCTGAGGTGCATCTGACGTGCCGTCTCGATGCCGACGTTGAACAGCGCGCACCCCCTTTTCGCCATTCCCCTTTCGAGTAACTAAGACATATACGCAGACGGGGGCGCACCGACTCATGTGTTTCTCTCTCTGTTGTGCACACACAAAAAGCAAGCAAGCAAGCAACAGCGGCGAGGTATCTGGCACCGCGATGACGGAGTCTCTCGCTCGTTTCCGTGACACGACAAGTCCTCCGCTCCACGTAGCGATGCTTACTGCTGGTCCTACGGCAGCCCAGTGGCAGTATCTTTGTGGCGGAATGCGCCACCTTCTCTAGTGGCTTGGTGATGCTCTGTTGAATCCATGGGAGGTGACCAGTGACTGCATCTTGACGCGCTGCTGTCTCGTCGCGTAAAAGGGCGAGGGCGTTGTTCGCACAAGACACCTTTGCTCCGCGTGTCATCTCCTTTTCCCTGCTGGTAACACACTCCACGCCTGTCTTCCCTTTCTCCGTTCCAGGGCGGTATCATGGTCACTGGTCGATTACCAAGGCAGCTGCAGGCGAAGAGGCGGTGGGGCCGAATGACAGTGGTGGCACCCTTCACTGCTATAATCTTGACGTTTGCGGCTATGCCACTGCACACACGGGCACATACACTCACGACGTGGATTAGCGAGTTTGTTTGCCGATCTTGAGCCAGCCGGATGACTCTGGGGGCGATTCGCAAGGAGGAGCGGAGGAGTCGTCGCCCGCGCATCATCAGCCACCATCATCCGCAGCTGTGCTTGGGGCGCTTAGCTGTGGCTCACTGCGCCACCGTCTTTGGCGCGCTCGCCGAGGACTACGCGGTCCGCGAAGTCTTTCTTGTGTTCTCGTTGCGACCACGATTTGTTTCTTCATTTCTTGTGTGATCTTGTCACAGACGCAAGTGTGGGGGTGGGGCTGGTACAGCGATGAAGTGGCGGCCTTTCGCCAGCAGCAAGAGCACGACGACGCCCTTCGTCGCTTCCGCTGTCCGCTGACAGAGGCGCTTGCCTTCTCGGCCAAGCGCTCTGCCGAAGACCCCCTGGAGGTCGCTTACGCGCTGGTGTCTCAGATGCCCTCAGCGGCTGCACGCTCACAGCCGTACGCGTTCGATCCTGAAAGCGTCACGCTCGACGGTGGCGCGTCTGAGGGGCATCTGAACAGTGTAGAAGCGCTGTTGGGCTACTGTGCGGCGCGCGTCGCGGAGAGGCCTTCATGGAGGACCGCTAGCTGGCAGCGGGCGAGCGCGTCGAACGCGTCCGCGCTCCGCGTTCCAGTTTCCCCGCGCTACTTGACGAACGCCAGCTACGCCGCCACTGGCAGCCCTGTGTGCCTCCGTGCTGGCCGCATCTACCTGACGGATGCGCGCATCCGTGCCGGGATTGCCGAGTTTCAGGCTGCTGGGTTGACAGTTCTTCCTTTGACAGACGACGTGCTCTCTAGACCGTCGTCTCGTGCCTCTAAAGCCGCAGTGCGGGTTGTGCCAGCGATGGCGGTGCTTCTTAATGGAGCGTGGATTGCCACCCACTTTTTTCACCTCGTCACCGACGCCCTTGAGGCGCTCCGCAGCGCCTACCAAACCTGGCAGGACGGCGTGCTGCTGCGCATCCCCACGCAAACGGTGCTGCTGCATCAGCCAGAGTCGAACTGGATGGACCTCCGCGGGGACACACATAGGAAGATGGACCTAAGCGCTGCGTTGGCGAACGCATTTTCGTCGCCGGAGCTGGCCCGCGGGTCTCCGTACAACAGCTCATTTCTTTTCCGCTCGAAATCCCGTCATTGTGCAGAGCTCGAGGCAAACGCGACGGCCACGATGGCGTCGCCGCCGCCGCGGCGGCGACAGTCTCCGGCCACTGCGTCCACTCTGTGCTTCTGCGACGGCCTCCTCGTGACCACCCACCGTCTCCCCGTGCTTGAGCGGGATATTCTGTACGGTATTCAGGATTGGGCCGCGCGGCAGTTCCGGGCTTCGCCGTACGGAGTGAATCGGTCCGTGCAGGAGATGGAGCGGCTGCGGTTGCAGCATGCATTGCTTTCGTCGGCCTCGACGTTGTGGAGCATTGGAACGCTTACGGCTTCTGCGTTGTCTCTGTCGTATAAGCCGCGAGCTCTATTCGTGCACCGCACAAGCCGGGTGATCGCTAATGCGTCCCGCTATGCCGGGTGGATGCGGGCGGCGGGGTTCCGTGTGGAGGAGGTATACCTGGAGAAACACACGGCTGCACAACAGTATCACCTGGGTCGCTACGCGGACATTGTGGTGGGCATGCACGGGCTCGGCATCGGCCACGCAATGTGGATGGAGCGCTCGCCACCTCGCTGCCGCACTGTCATCGAGTTTCGCCCATGGGTGATTGCTTCGATGCCAACGCAGCCCGTCCTCATCCTTGAAGGCGCTATGCACTATCACTTTGTCACGATTCCGCCGGTGACGTGCGCTTCGGCCCGTCGGTGGCGCATCCGACAGAGGAGCGAGAGCTCTTGCTGTCATCAGCGCGGATGGTAAACGCCTTTCGCTATCCAAGCTTCACCGACCAAATCGCCATCTACGATGACGAAAGGGTAAGACGTGTTATCGCGGATGTCCGTCAGCATCTCGAGCGCTGCCTGCCACCTTAGGGCGACGGTGATGCGGATGGGCAGGCGCATCCGTCTGTTGTAGTTCATGCTGCTATCCCCCTCGCTTGTGTGCGTGTACGAGTTTCAATGTATGCCGTTGCGCGCGGGTGTGTGTCTCGAAACGCCTCCTGCCACCCCGGTTTTCCCTCCCCCGAACACATCTGCTTTGTCGTTCTGTACAGCGCCGCCTCCGCGATGACGCGGGAGGGCATCTCCGTGCGTGGCATCTCAGGGTCCAGCGCGCACCTTCTCTCTTGGGAAGCCGAGCAGTCCCCCCCTCTCTCTCTCTCTATCCCTGCCAGTGCTGAACAGCCTGTGGTGGTGGCAGGGCCAAGCATCTACGGCGTGGGGGTGGCCAGAGCGATGTATCGCTGCGGATGTCGGCGGTCGAGCCCTGGATGGCGCTGCGTCGGGGCGACCTGCGACTGTGCACACGCCTGTGCCGTCCATGTGATGGGCAGGGTGTGGGCGCGACTCGAGCGTATCCCACCCCCCGGCCCTCACACTGCCTACTGGTGGGTGGGCCTGAGTGCCGCCGCGAGGGATGCACGACGTGGCGACCTGCCTGATATGCGCGGCTGCGAGGCGACCTGCGGGGCGGGAGGTGGGCAGCACTCCGATGACTGAGTCGGCGCATTGCTGCACCGCGTGTCGAGCGCTGCTTCGCACCGCGCGGTGGGGGCGTGTGACATGCCCTGTGTGGAGTGGGGGGTGTAAGTCATGTTGTGCGGCAGAGAAACGCACACGAAGAAAAGAGCAATACAAGCTGTGACGCTTCTGGACAGCACCTGCGGAGAAGGGAGGCAACGAACAGGCGAAGCAAGGGATAAGATGAGGATCCTTTGCAAGTCTTAGGGGCACTCCAGCCGAGCGGGTGCGCGTGTGCGTATATGTTGGTTATGGGACACTCGGGCGCCACAAGGCCCCGGACCCCCTCCTCCACCTCCCACGTTCAATCTTAGGCGTTTGATTGCGGGATCGAATGGCGTGGGCTCTGTCCGCGTTCCGGACACCCTCGCGTCTGCGTCTGTGTGTCCGCTAATCCTTGCCCTCCTCTCTGCTGCGCACCATCCCTCCCCGCCTCTATGCACGCACACACACACACAAGCACTCGCTCATGGATTGGAGGAAAAACGGAGACGGCTGTACGGTTCCGTAAAGTGCCACTCCCGCTTCTGCCTTTCACCGCCAACCGCTAGCTCCCGCTCACATCTTGTTCCTTGCCCCCCCCCCCTCTCTTCTATTTTGGGCACGCTCTCTTTCTAGCACTTTTGCGGAGACGCCCCGCAGCTCTTCCACGCCCGCCTTCCCTTGTCGCCACCGTTGCTGCTCGTCGCACCTCCTCTCGTTGCGGCTCCTTCTTTTCCGCTGCATCTCTTTGCGTCTGTATCCCTGACTCTCCGTGTTCTTGGTTTTGGCGCTGCTGTCGTCGGTGTGTCATCCACAACGCGCCTCTTGCAGTCATTGCATTCCTGCTGCTCACACAGGAACTGACCGACCCCTTCCATATCACCCCCAGACACGGCGCATTGCGAGCGATGTCGAAGCTACCGCAGGCGGCCATGCTGGGCACCAGCCTTGTGGTCGGCGTGACCATGGTGATGGGCCCCAACGCCATCAACAGTGCCCCGAGCTTCATGCTCGAGTACTACAAGTACCTCGCTGGCAACAAGGCTGCAGAGGCGCTCTCGCCGGTGTTTTGGAGCAACATCCTCAACTTCTACACGGTGGTCACCATTGTGGCGCAGGCGATACATGAGCCGACAAACTTGACCTCCTTCATGTGCCGTTTCTCGCTGCTCTTCCGTCTCGAGGTGAGCTGCGTGCTGATGATGATAGAACTGCTCGTCATCCTCATCATGCCGCACACACACACTCCCGAGTACGGCGCGATCGCGGCGATGATGATCGTAGCATACGTGGGCGGCGCTGCTCGTGCCTACTTTGAGAACACCGGGTATGCGCTTTTCGGCCCCTGCCCTCCGATTATGATGACTGGCATGCTGGTCGGCTCGGCGGTTTCCGGGTCTGTAGTGTCTGTGCTGCAGATCACCTTGAAGGCAAGCATGTCCGACACCTACAGCGCCGTGTTGACGCAATCCCTCATCTATTTCTGCCTGGCGATGGGCATCATCTTCCTCTCCGGACTGTTTCTCATGATCTTGCCGTACAACCCATACGCGCGGCGCTACGTTGCTGAGTTCCGCTCGAGCCGGGGTCTATGGGCGAACATCTACTGCCCGCGCAAGGTTGTGGAGGAGACGCCCGATGACGGCGCGTGTGGCAAAAATGGTGCCGCCGGCTTGCAGGACCGCGCTGCCTGCCGCTACTTGGCCGACTCCGGCTCTGAGAAGACAGAGATGCTTCTGGAGACGGAGCACGGCAATGTCGCAGCGAGCGGTAACCGGGCGCGCCACCACCCCAACCGTCTCTATGATGACCGCTTCTTCACCGGGGAGGGGTTGGAGGCGGAGCCGACGCAGGACTTTGCTCCTGAGCCCGGGAGCCACGACGACGCAGCGGTTAATGCCACTCAAACGGGCGCATGCGGCTGTGCACATCCACAGACGACCTTCGGCGAGGTCAGCAACGAAGTTGTGACACAGACGAAGGCTGAGCTTGAGCAGGACAACAGTGACCTCCTGCTGCCGCAGACAGGATGCTGACGACAGCGGAGCTGCTGCAGGAGGTGAGGCTGTGGCCAGTCATCAAGAAGATCTACCCGATGATGATTGCTTGTTTCCTGACCTTCTGTATCACCTATCTCGTGTACCCGGGTATCATTGTTGCCGTGGACAGTGCTGACGGATGGTTCACGACACTCATCATTGCGGCGTACAACTTCGCTGACCTCGTCGGTCGTTTGCTGACCCTCTGGAGGCGGCTGTGGCCGTCGCGGAAGGTGATCCTGATTGCCTCGATTACACGCATCATCTTCATACCTCTGCTGGTGCTGTGCGCGGTGCACAAGATCCCATCGAAGGCGGCCGCGTACGTGTTCACGGTTATCATGGGCTTGTCGAATGGCTTTGTTGGAGCGCTTTCGATGATTTACAGCCCAGAGACGCCAAGCCTTTCCACCGATGGCGAGCGAGCCATGGCCGGTCAGCTGACAGGCGTGTGCCTGCTGATTGGCTGTGCGGCGGGCTCGCTCATTCAACTGGCGGAGGTGCTTCCATTCACTTAAGCGAAATGGCGATACACCTCCACGTCCCGCTTCATCCGGCCATGCCTCCCTCTTTCCTTTCTTTTCGGGTGCTGCAGAACAGGGATGAAGTTACAAAAGATGGTGGGTTCGCTTGCTTAATTACTTCGTTTATTGATACAACCCCCCTCCTCCCCCCGTCTCGCCGGCCACGTGCCGCTCTCCTCCCCTCCAAGGATTGCTCCTCTTGCTCTTCTGTTTTTCTCCTGTTTCAGCGTCTTTGCAAAGGGCTGTGAAGAAGACGAAGTGACAAGTAGGGAGTCGAGTGGACAGACAAACCCACAGGACCCCGCACGAGCCCCTCCTCGACACACACACACACACACACACACACACGCAGACACAGGCCGACATCCACTTCGGGAAGGTGGAGCCCGGTACAATGATAGCGTCTTTTCCGTCTACTTAGTTTCGCTTATCAAGCAAAAATGTTTACATGTATTTTACCATTATCTTATCAAGCTGTCATGTGTGATTTTGCGTGCATCTCTCGCGGTCTCTGCGTGTGAGTGCGAGTGTGCTGGGGGGTGATGTAAAAGGAGAAAAGAGGCTTGCGCGGCGCGACTTCCTGTTCTGGGAGCTGCACGTGCCCGGTGAACTCATCGGCTTTCGTTGTCTCTGTCTGTCTTTCGCTTTCTCTTGTGATTCCTGGCCACAGTGGGAGATAATGTCACTTTAAGCGAGGTAATTGCATCAGCCAAAGTAGATCGAGAACTGTCTTCGATTTACGGCTGGGGCTGTCTGTATTTTCATCTCTATCGATCTTTTACTCTCGTTTCCCTCAACCCGCGTCAAAAAATGTGCGCATCTGTGCGGCGGTCGGCCAGCCGCCATGCTTTGCTGTATTCCTTTCTATTCTCGTTTCTGTTTCCACCCAGATGACGCGGGAGGGCATCTCCGTGCGTGGCATCTCAGGGTCCAGCGCGCACCTTCTCTCTTGGGAAGCCGAGCAGTCCCCCCCCTCTCTCTCTCTATCCCTGCCAGTGCTGAACAGCCTCTGGTGGTGGCAGGGCCAAGCATCTACGGCGTGGGGGTGGCCAGAGCGGTGTATCGCTGCGGATGTCGGCGGTCGGGCCCTGGATGGCGCTGCGTCGGGGCGGCCTGCGACTGTGCACACGCCTGTGCCGTCCATGTGATGGGCAGGGTGTGGGCGCGACTCGAGCGTATCCCACCCCCGGCCCTCACACTGCCTACTGGTGGGTGGGCCTGAGTGCCGCCGCGAGGGATGCACGACGTGGCGACCTGCCTGATATGCGCGGCTGCGAGGCGACCTGCGGGGCGGGAGGTGGGCAGCACTCCGATGACTGAGTCGGCGCATTGCTGCACCGCGTGTCGAGCGCTGCTTCGCACCGCGCGGTGGGGGTGTGTGACATGCCCTGTGTGGAGTGGGGGGTGTAAGTCATGTTGTGCGGCAGAGAAACGCACACGAAGAGGAAAAAATACAAAAGGAGGTCTTTCTCTCCACTTTCTGAGTTTCTGTCTTTCTGTGGTGTTGTTGCCAGTCGCTCGCTCTATCGGTGTGTGATGGTGTTGAACTCGTTCATATTGGTGGACGCCCGTCGATAGCTCTCTTCGGCACTTCATGTTCCCCTCCTCTCTTGTGCCGCTGTTGGGGAGCACTTGAGCCGCTCCTGCAGCCGTTCGTAGTTGGGGAATATATGTCTGTGTTCGCCCATTTACATCGATGTCCCTCTCTCTGTCACTATCAGCCCTACGGAGCGTTCATCATCATTGTCATCACCACCACACACGATGGAGCATGCGAATCGGTTCCCTGCTACATGGATCGATCCCAGGGTGCACGGGTTAGGTATAGGAGCTAATCGAGCGGCGCCGCACGTGGTTCCGCCCCATTCAGGCGGGTGTTCCACAGGGGCAGCCGGTGTGTAGCGTCCCCTCGGAGGAGAACGGGCTTTCACGTATGACACGCTTGTACAGTGCAGCCCAGCTGGCCCTGGCACCCATCCGTTGCGCACTCGCGGAACCCTTCCGCGAATGGAGAGCCGAGACAGTGAGTCCGCATCATCTCGACAAGGAGATGCTGCAGCTCCACTTCGCAGGCATGCCGTCACGGCTGAAGAATGTTCAAACCAGTCCTCATGGCGCTGGAGCCAATGAAGCAGGCATCACTCGAGATGGGGATGTGCGCGGTGGGATCGTACGGCGCGGTAGGCCCCAATGAACACCATCGACGACCAGGCTGCCCAGTTCTAAATTTTGGGAGGGGGAAAGAGGTGTGGAGCCAAGTGGGCACCGGCAAACGGTGGGCCGGGGGGGGGTGTCCTCTGCCATGTGGTACACGAACGGCCATCGGCAGGCCGTGCTGGATCAGCGACTTGCGCGGCTGGGTGGCTGGATGCTGATGGTTCCAGCAGTGGTCTGTGGCACGCAGTGGGAGCTGCAGAGGCGCGACGCACAGATGGCGAAAGCGGCGGCCGCAGCCGCGGCACTGAGTGGCCAGTCAGATATGCAGCAGCGGCAGCCCGACAGCTCTCAAAGGGGCATGCGGGCATGACCTCGAGAGCGCACGCACATTTTCGATCGGCAGCGCGCACGATTGGCAACCGGGAGCAAGCTCAAAACGCAACGCGGGAGGGGGGAGTGTGACGGGCCTGGAAGGTCGCCTCGTCGTGCATTTCCAGACACTCGACAAGAGCCAGGTAGCGGTTGACGGCCGTGCTGCAGGCCATCGAACCCGAGCTGACAGCTCTCACTCACATATTCGCCGAAACGGGAGAGCGCAACCGCGAGGAGATGTTCGAAGGACAGGCGTCCTTCTCCGGAGACCTGAAGCGGCGAGAAGGCGAGTGATCGGGGAGACAGAGATGGCGGAGCCATTGCGCTCGGCTTTCAGAGTGCTGGGGCAGAAGCCTCTTGGCGGGGCGACTGCGGCTTATCCTGTGGCCCCGCAGCCTCGATACTGCGCTGCAGAACGCAGGGTATTTGCCCCGCATGTCGCTACCGGCGGCTCCATGGCAGAGCGTGACGACGGATTGGGGGGAAGAGACGCGTAGTTTGGCGTGCTTGCTCTTCCAGGTACAGCTGCCGCGCAACACCTCCACGCTCGATTTCGATTCCGGGACGAGGCCCATCTCGTGCCACGAGATGCGGGTGCTGAGAATGGGGCTGCGCGTTAATCCCGAGATCATGCAGGCACACGCACACGCACATACTCGTCGCCACCCTTGGAGGCGGTCCCCGCCTACACGTGGGTGTAGAGGCGGCCTCTTCACAGACAACAGTAGTCGCACAGATCGACAACCTGCCCATCGCAGGGAGGGGGAGAGGCAGCGGTGCGCGACCACCTCCAGCTGGTGTTGCGGCGAGCGGTGCGACCGTCGGCCACGCTGCCGACAGGAGGAGACGGTGTGCTGGCAAGCATACTTCTGTGGGGGCACCCTTGAGCGACGAACTCGCTGAAGCTCCGCCAAGTCGCTGCGGCACAGCGAGAGGCGTTCTTCGGGAAAGCTGCGGTTCGCTGCGCACGCTCTGGCGATTCCAGCTTATCGGGTGTCGGTGGCTGTTGAAAGCGGCCCGAGGGGGGTCACGGCAAGGCTGAACCGAGGTCGCATCGCCCTCGAGCATCAAGTACAGCTGCAGTCCATCGGCGTTGCATCCACTGGAAGACAACGACTGGTTTTCGCGCGCGATCGCCAGCTGCCCACGCCAGGTTGCGGTTACGCAGCCGACGAGGCAGACATTTAACGCTCACACCAATTCGTCCTCCGTTGGATGGGGTGACTAGTCCATCCAGCGGGGTAGAAGCTGGCCAGTAGTGGTTGGTAGTGGATGGCAGACGCGGCTGAAGCACGTGCAGCCACCCAAGGGTTTGGCTCTCTTTGAGACGCGATCCCTCTCAGATCCTGCGTACACCCTTTCGTGGGCAACACGTCCGCGCTTTCCGGGTGGCGTAAGGGACACGAACGTAGCTTCGCCATCGACCATGAGCGGCGCCATCGCGCTGAAAGCGATGGCCTCCTTCAGAGTGTGAGCTTCCGACACGCCCCCTTGCGATACAGCCTAGCAGATGCTCCGAGTCCGACGTTGTGGCGGGCGTACGAGTTGTTTTTTCGAACTCATATATTTGCCCATCCTTTTCTTCGCCGGCACTCCACGTGTGGATACGGCCGAACAGAACTTGCACACGCACACACACACACCAAGCAGCAACAGACAAGAAAGTATCTGTGCATCATCGCCACAGCAACGGCGGTGGGGCGCGGAGTAGTCCAGAACGAGTTCCTTTCCATCCCTCACCATTCTCTGACGAGGCGCGGGTGAGACGACTAGAACTCAGGCTAAGTATCGGAGGGCGGCAAAGAAAATGTGTGCGCTACATGAGAGGCTCGAAGATGCACACCCTGTCATTGTTTTGCGCGACTGTCTGCCTATTTTGAGCGGACTGCTCGGCCCACCTTCTTCAACTGTTTCACATTGCGGGACGAGCAGCTCATGCATCTCTCGTTTACTTCGCACTTGGATCGCATCTCTCAGCTCTCACCCCCCACCCCCTCTCTCTCTGTACCACCTACGCGGGACTCTCCGCACCCACCACCCCTTACATCAACCTCCCTCCCTCCCTTCATGTGGGTGGGTAGTCCTTTGTGTGTGTACATAAACATATATATATATATATCTTGTGCTTCACGCCACAAGTGCACTTGCAGGCACGTGTGGCTCTCTTCTTTTTCTTTCCCCGCTTGTGGTGCGTTCGCATATTTTCTGCACCCTTTTGCGGCTCTCATCGCGCACCCACAAGGGGCGTGCGACGCACCTCTGGATACAAGCCGCTTCTCGACCTCCCTTTCAAGTACGTGTCTCTCGCCCTGCGCCTCCCACTGTTCCTTCTTCATCTATCTCCCCATCTCCTCCGTTATTGGCGCTCGTTCTTTGCTTGTCCTGCGAGGCCTCTTTCGTCTTGGCGCAGCCCTTATTCGACGAGTTCCTCAACTCCTGCACGCGCATAACACACACACACGTAAGCGTTCTTTGTTTCTACGTATAAAACTGCTCACAGCGAGGGGCACACCCCCTCCCTCCCCACACACTTGCACACGCTGTGATTGACCCCCTCCTCCTCTCCTTGTTTCTTTCTCCATTACCTTCTTCGCTCTTGCGGCTCCTCAACCGAGGGGTCCTTGACTCTCACTCTCTCCTTCTTCCCTGCGCACGTTTGTGCGCGTTTCTGAGAACGAGTGTCGCTTGCCGTCGTCCGCCAGCTGAGGAGCAGCACTTGCCTCACAGCTACACGCACGCTCACTCACTATCGCGAACTTGGCTGCGCAGGGGGAAGCAGGAGGAGGAGCACACAAGAGAGAAGTCGGATCCGCCTTCACAAGGAGTGCTCCTTCTCACAGGTCGACTCGCCTGCCATTTGTGGCCACTTTTCCGTCCCGCCCTTTCACTCCCGCCCGCTGCACAGGCGACGTTTAGCAGAAGCGTAGGTCTTACTAAGCAAGAGGAGTAACACGGATAAGTCCACACACACACACACACACACATAACAAGGGACGCCCCAGCCGCACCACGACCAGTACGAGCATCACCAACGCCCCTCCCGCAACCCCCTCCCTCCCCTCTTCGCTCTCACCCTCCCCCAGGGACTGAGAGAAACACACGCGCCGGCTTGCCTCTCTGTCTTGCCCTTGTTCACAGATACTTCAGCCAGACCCCCGTTAAACAGCTGACTTTCTGTGTTGTAGGAGACGAAAGAAAGGCAGGCTTCGGCACTCCACTTGTCCGCGCTTGTACTCACGTATTTCCCCCCTTCTCCCCCCGCACGCCACAGTGCGTTCTAAGCGACAGAGCACGTCCCTGCCCTCTCTCCTCCTCTTACACGCTTGTCAGAGGTGCTGTGGTCCGGCGCAACTTCGCACGCACACGCGCACACTCATACACACTCCCTCTCGTGTCTCTATTATTTTCCTTTCTCTGTGTGCGTGTGCGTGTGTGTACGTGTGTGTGTGCGTGGCTTCGTAAGCGCGTGGCGGAGCACTGGCGGGTGCGTGAGGAGGCGAGTCTTCACAGATGAGAGCGCGAAACGAAAACTGTATCGTCATGCAGCACGGTGGCGATCGCGCTTTAGGCACCCGTATCATCAGGGGAACAGGGATAGGCATCCTCCCCCTGTTGCGCAGTCGATGGACCGCTCTCAGGCTCAGTCAACGGATGTGCTGTGCCCGATATCTCACAACGCAGTCGTCACTGCGCTCTTGCTGTGTACTGACGCTGTCCCTGTGGCGGTCTTGGTCAGCGTCCCCCTCGCCATCATTGCTGCGGTGCACAAAGGCCACGTCGTCGTCGCTGCCTTCCTTGCGGGCCTCCTTGTGGTGCCCTTGCCGAGGTGCAACGGGCTTCCTTCGCGGCCGTCACACGTCCCCTCTACTCCGCCCGCAACACCATTTCTGCAGCTCTTTCTCCGCTTCTCCATTTCACGCATCGGGTGCTCGCTACTGCTCATCTTCCAGCATTTTCGGCCCCACACGCACTTCTCTCGGCTCTGGCGCGTTGCGTCGTGCATTGGAAACTGCAAAAGCCTCGGACGGTGGTGAGGGGGCCGACATGGTAGCCAGCGCCAACAATGGGGCGACGCCGAAGCGGATCAGGAAGGCGTCAGCGGCGCTCAGGGCGCCAACCGCGACAGGGAAGAGGAAATACACTCGAAGGGCCCCTGCTGCAGCGTCTAATGCGGTGGCTGACACGGTTGACAGCGCCACCGTGGGCGCATCTGCATCGAGCTCCTCCGCCTCCGGCACTGAGGCAAAGCATCGCCCATCGACGCACCGGGGTGGCGACAGCGCCTCGGACACAGACGCTCATGGCACCCGAGACGAGGAGGAGGAGGTGTACAGTGGACAGTATGAGCTGTCGCCCGAGGAGACGTATCGGCAAACAAGTGAGCGCCTGCTACTCCCCCTGAGCGCCGTCCGATTTGTGCTGACGCAGGCGAAGGAGGGCGCCACGGTCCCCTTCCTTGCGCGGTACCGGCAGGGCGAGACCGGCCGAATGGACGAGACGCAGTTGCGCCTTGTCATGGATACCGCCAAGGAGGTGGCTGAGGTGCACCGCCGCCGCCAGTTCATGCTGCGAAGTCTGGAAAGTCGAGGCTTGCTGACGCCGGCGCTCCAGACGGCTCTCGAGTCCATGGTGCACGTGAGCCAGCTCGAGGATGCTTGGGAGCCGTACAAGGAGCGTCGAACAAGCCTTGCCTCGCGCGGACGCGCTGCCGGGCTAGGCCCGTACGCCGACGCCCTCCTCCACTTCAACCCCGAAGACCCCGATTGCAAGGCGCGCCTCGACGAACTGAGCGCGTTTGTGCGTCGCACTGACGAGGGGGAGCGGTTGCTGACCGCCATTGTGGCCGAAGATGTGCAGCGAAGCGAAGAGCTGCGGCGCCGACTTGGCGAGTACTGCCGTCACACGGCGCGCCTGTCGTCCACACTGATGGCGAAGCCACGCAAGAAGGCCGCGAAGGAGCTGCATGAGGAGAGCTTCGAAGCGCTGCGCAAGCACTTCGCCTATTACGACAACAAGTCATGGTCAGTCCAGCGTGTCGCGGCGCACGTTGTGCTGGCGCTGCAGCGCGGCGAGGCCAAGGGCGCACTAAAGGTGGACACGGTGTCAGGTCCGAAGAGCCACGGGCTGTTCATGCACACCGTTCGCAAGCAGTACCCCTCCCTGAATCGGCTGCTATCGTCGTCATCGTCTTCGGTACCCACCGCAGACGGCGCTGGTGCCTACTCCCACGTCTTTCGCGATTTCGGCTATGGACGGAAGATTGTGCATGCTGGCTTGCAGGCCGCGTACGACCACCTCGTGAAGCAGGCACACTTTGCGATTCGGCGAGACTTGAAGAAGAGCGCGGAGCAGGAGGCCATCGTTGTGTTTGCGCACAACCTGCAGCAGATGCTTCTCCAGCGACCTCTCTCCCGCTCACGTATCTTGGCGATGGACCCTGGCTTGGCGAACGGCGTGAAGTGCGTGGCGCTGGACGAGAACGGTGCAGTTGAAACCTTCTTCACCTGCACACTCATGGACGAGCAGAAGATGCGGCGCTACGTCATTCAGGTGGTCGAGTCGAGGAAGTTGAACAAGGTTGTGATTGGCAACGGCACGGCATCTGGCCGCGTGACGGACTTGATTGCGGAGCTCATCAAGCAGCAGAAGTGGACAGATGTGGAGTTTGCCGTCGTGAGCGAGGCGGGTGCGAGTGTGTACTCAGTGTCTGATATTGCGAGGGAGGAGTTTCCCAACCTCGACGTCATGTACCGTGGCGCGGTGAGCATCGGCCGTCGCGTACTGGACCCGTTGAGCGAGCTGGTAAAGATACCAGTGCGCAGCATGGGCATTGGAATGTACCAGCATGATGTGAACGAGAAGGAGCTGATGCGGGAGTTGAGCTACGTGCTGGAGTCCTGCGTCGCCAAGGTCGGAGTCAACGCGGCCAGCGCGAACCGCTACGTCATGGAGAAGGTGCCTGGCATCAAGAAGAGAATTGTGGACCAGATTGTGCTGGCGCGCCATGCGAAGAAGCTGCGTAGCCGCGAAGACTTGCGGCGGGTGCCGGCCATGACGGAGAGCGTCTACGAACAGATCGCAGGCTTCTTCCGCTTCCCTAACTCGCCAGAGCCACTCGACAACACGAGTATCCACCCCGAGTCTTACCCGCTGGTGCGGCGTCTCGTGACGTTTTACACGGCGGGCCAGCTGGGGGACGGCGAAGCGATGGCCGAGAAGCCGGGGGACGCGGAAGATGGTGCGGCGACGACACTCGGTAACGCACGCATCCGCCAGCAGGTCGCCCAGAAGCTGGAACGCATGTCTCACGCTCAGCTTGCAAACTTGGCCTCTGAGAAGCTGTCTTGCAGCGTAGAGACGCTGGAGCTGTTACGCCAAGAGCTGCTTCACCCGGGCTTGGACCCGCGCGCTTCGCTGCCGCACGCCGGACTACTGCGCCGCGACGTGTACGACGTGAAGAATCTCCGTTCCGGCGAGCTGCTCTCCGGTGTCGTGCAGAGCGTCACAATGTTTGGTGCGTTCGTTGACTGCGGTCTGCACGACTCGGTGCTCCTGCGCGGCGAAGGCGTGGATGCGCTGCAGGTGGGCATGTACCTCGACCAGTGCATTCGCTTTGACGGCCTCGACCACTTGAAGCGTCCGCGGGTGCTCTTGGTGCGCGCGGCGGCACCTGCTGCCTCTGGCGACAGCGCAGAGGGCGGGAAAGGATGTGCGCTGTCGGCCGCGCCTCGACGGCTTCGGCTGGAGGCCGAAGACGTTCTCGGCAGAAACGGGCGAGGCTTCGTCAGCCAAGCTTCACCCGACGCACGCCTCTACGACTTAGTGGAGAGCAGTGCGGAGGGGGATGTGACAGCAGCGGCGCCGACGCTGACCGCGCGGGTGATGCGGGAGCGCAAACGCCGCGCCGCGGAGGCGCTCGGTAGCGCAACGGCACCGCGGCGACCGGTGCGATGAGGGCAGAGGAGAGCAGCCGGCGAACCGGACATCTCGGCAGCACCTATTCCATCCTCCGGCGGGGAAGCGAGCCCGGGAGAAGCCAGAGACGGATGCCCCTTTCGCCACGCGCCGCGGCGTGTGGAGGATGTCGTCGTTGCTTCTACTGCCGCTCGCTCACATTCGACTCTCTCCTTGCAGTCGCCGAAGTGCACCACCACAAACGGCGCCTCCACGGAACCGCCTGCGAGCGCTTCGCAGACGTCGAAGCCGGCTGCTCGGAAAGTAGACACAGGGGATGCCAGTGTCCAGCACGGCACCGGCGGCGACGCGGTCTTCTTATTTTGAGATGCGTTGCGCGGTGTCGGTCAGGCCTGCTTCCGGGTTGTGCTGGGGGCGCTACGCCTTCCCTGTGTTGTATTCTTTCGCCTTTCCTTCCTGGGTGTGCCAGCACCTTTGACTGGTGGTGTGCTTGAGAGCGAGTGAGCCGTTGCTGTGTGCGCGTGCGTGTGTGTACGCTGCGTCCAGCACCGAGCAGCGCTTGATGCGATTGCTGCCGTTCGAGGGCGAGGCAAAGAGGGAAGGGGAGGAGAGCGTGTGTGTGTGTGTACACGCATGAGGTCGGAAGGTCCGATAGCTGCGCTCATCAGCTCTCTCTCTCTCTCGCTCGGTTCAACCTCGGCGCCGCTTCCTCTTTTCTCGTTGTGGTGCCTTTCGTGACGCGTCTCTGCCGCACTGAGCGGCGAGGTATCGACGATCCAGCAAGAGGGAGGGAAGGCGGTTCGAGTAAAGGATCGTCATACACGTGTTGGTCTGCGAGCTACTCGACGTCCAAGCGGAAAAGAAAAAAGGCCACACGCACACACAGACGCACACAGACACACATGCGTGCAGGGGAGCACTTTCAGCTGTGCTCCTCGTATGCGTGCACGCGTACCGATTTTCGTTTCGTTTCTGTCGGAGGCCTCTGCCGATTCCACTTTTGGTCATTGGAAAAGCAAAGTGACGAGAGGAATAGACCCGTGCATGTGCGCATGCCTTTTCTTTCTCCATCCACTCCTCTCTCCCCCCCCCCCCCCGTCCTTCCCGCTTGCCTCGGCGCAGCGCTGACTCACACCCTGGCCGGTGCGATCATCCAATGACATAACAAGAACAGAAGCGGCGGGCGTGCACTGATAACTCCAGCCGAAAGTAAGCGCGCTGATCAGCAGTAGCTGCGTGCTTGTATACTTACCTCACCATCCTCGTCATCACTTCTTTTCTCTCACGCTTCTCTTTGTGTTTTTAGCAGCTGAGACCACACGCGCACCGCGTGCTGACACGACCACTCTTCTTCCTACACGTCGAGTTGCGCAGCGGACGCGTGCTCTCTCTTCGTTTCTTGTATCTTCGCCGTTGCCCCGCCTTAAAAAAGACCTACTCGAGAAGCCGATGTTGGCGATACACTTGGATCCTCAGGATATGCGCCGCGGTCGCGACGGCGGTGGCCATTGAGGCTGCGATGGGGTGAGCATGGAGGGCGTGGCGGTGACCGTGGTGGCGGCGACATGCACGAGTGCCACGGCCGCGAGAGCTAGGTCATCAATGTTGCCAAAGAGAACGCGTGAACGTTGACGAGCGCGTCAGTCCCAGTCGAGGCGAACTGCTTTCCGACTGACTTCTCTGAAGGCGAGCTCCACGACTACGCCAGGTCCTACGAGGTCCTGGAGAGGCGCAAGGGCATGGCGGGTCAAATACGGAGTATCGACGCCCAGCACGAACTCGTTCGCGTGATCCAAAAGAAACACCTGACCGAGTCGGGCACGCGGACTTCGGTGTAGGTGGAGGGTCTCTGCGTGTACACGGGGCACACCATTCTGTCCGCGAAGAGGCTGGGCATCGGGGACGGTTTCTTCGAGTGCACGCGGAAGTAGGAAGAGGGTCGGGCTAGGATCGTGGAGCGTCACCACCGAGTCAGCATCCGATACAATGGCGAGGTGAGCCTGAAGCTCCCGGCGCACACACAGTCGGTGAGCAAGATCATCGCCTACGGTCTCGCCGACACCTACCGGGAGCACATCGGCTCCGACTCCGTGGACCTGAAATCGACCCTGGAGCACGGAGGCAGCCTAGTCACGATGGACGCCAATCTCCCTTAACATCTCGCACATTGTGAAGCAGCGCGGCGGCGAGGCGGTGATGATGGACATGCGGCAGCTGCATGTGAGCACCGTCGCCCGCTCTGCAATGAGCCGTATGGAAGAGAAGCACAGGAGCGCTAACGTGAAGCTGTACACCTTGGCCTTTCTGGCCTTCTTGGCAAGCAGCAAGAGTTGGCAACCGTACCGCATGCGCCACCAGGACAAGGTCGAGGAGCAGGCGCTCTACGAAGACAGCGAGTTGGCTCCTCGTCCATTTCCACCAAATACCCGGCAGGCTGGCAGCAGAACGCAAGCGAGGTGCTAAACAAGAAGTTTCCTGGATTCCTCGGGGAGGTGACGGCGCACTTCAGTCTGGACGGCAAGGACGGCAAGGACATTATTAGTGCTCTACCGTGGCACCATGACGGACGCTGAGGCAGCCTTCACGGCGAACATGGAGCTGGGCATGGAGCAGGTGCCTCCACGCTGGGACACGGCGACGGTGGTCGCGCAGCCCCGCTCGCACTTGGGCATGCCGTGAGCTCTCACGACGGTGCTTCCACGTGAGAAGGTCAGAGGCTACACCGCCCTCAGCAGCGCTTCCTGCGGCTTTTCCACGACGGTGTATTGTATCCTCTTCGCTGATGCCGATCTGTACAGAGCGGTGGGCTCCTTGTAGAGCGCCAACTGTCTCTCGGGGCACGGGTGCACACCTACGACCTCGCGCACAAGCGTGCCGCCTCCCTCTCGCTAACGGGCCTTCAGAAGCTGGCGTAGAACATGTGCTTCGTATACCCGAACAAGCCAGACACGCTTCCGCTGCGACTGCCCATCAGCTGCGCCTACGAGTACCCGCGCAAGTACGACTTGCTAAAGGCATTGAGGGAGCTTCCCAACAGTATGCATACCACGATGCACGACCTTTAAGGCGACGCGAAGCGATGTGCACGGGTGGGCAAAAGCCGTGACGCACTTGCTTCCATGGCGGTGTGTGCGTTCACGTCTTGCCCAGCCCCGTAAGCTTGCCAAGCTTTCACTGCCATCGGCGACACTCATCCCTGTTGCACAGATTTTTTTTTATATCGTATTCTCTTTTTCATCGTCTGACACTTTTTCATACCCGCTTTGAAAGTTCTCCGCGTGTGTGTGTGTGTGCCCTCGGATGACGCACTACCTGCTCTCGCAGCCGCGCACAGCAGGCAGGTCGCCACGTCGTGCATCCCTCGCGGCGGCACTCAGGCCCACCCACCAGTAGGCAGTGTGAGGGCCGGGGGGTGGGATACGCTCGAGTCGCGCCCACACCCTGCCCATCACATGGACGGCACAGGCGTGTGCACAGTCGCAGGCCGCCCCGACGCAGCGCCATCCAGGGCTCGACCGCCGACATCCGCAGCGATACATCGCTCTGGCCACCCCCACGCCGTAGATGCTTGGCCCTGCCACCACCAGAGGCTGTTCAGCACTGGCAGGGATAGAGAGAGAGAGGGGGGGGACTGCTCGGCTTCCCAAGAGAGAAGGTGCGCGCTGGACCCTGAGATGCCACGCACGGAGGACTGTGGTGCTTCTCATCGTGCGGGGAGCTGAAGCGACGAGGGAGAGGAAAAAATGTCGTTGCTGAAAAGGAAACGATCGAGTCGGAGAAGGTGATGATGCGAGAGGCGGGCAAGGAAGGAGGCGGCTGCATCTTTTCTTTTCGCTTCTTGGGACGCATTTCACGCGAAGTGGATGCTGCGGCTATTCGGTAGCGCTCACATGTCTGTGTGTGCATGTGCCTGCACGCTTTTCCTTCTCAACCTTCCTCTTTCTCAGGGGCGGGTGGGCGTAAACTGGGTCAACGGCTTCGCCTTACATTTCTTTTTCATGCTGACGAGGCGGGGGGGGGCCGGTTGTGGGATGCGCTCACAAAGGCACGGGTATAGGCACACCCGCGCGCGTCGACGGTCGGCGCTCCGTCGTCTCGCATCAGCTCATTGAGGGCTTTTTTCTTGGTTACAGCACCACGTGAACGACGTAAACGACAAAAAAGAAAGAAGGGGCAGAGCGCGTCTGGCAGACACATAGGAGCACACACACACACACACACACGTGCGCGCTGAATGAGAACACCACCACTGCGCACTCTTGGCGTTGGCCTGAGAGGATATCTGCTGTTGCACCGGGGGCGAGGTGAAGCGCGCTTTGCCGACCGACCTCATCCCCTTCGCTCCGGCGCCTGCTCTCGCCGCACCGCAGGCGAGTTCAGCGTGCGTTGTGGCGGGGCTACTTTTCACGTGAGTCCCTTGCGAGATAGAGGGTGGGGTGTGTGGGGCGACGCAGGTTTGCCTTCTCTCTACTGTGTGAGCGTCCTGCTGGCCAATGCTCAAGTCCACTCGTAAAGCCTGCTCTTTCTTCTGCTTCCCCCCTTACCGCCTCCTCATTGCACCCCCTTCATCACTGCCCCCATCCACTCGTCGTGGCCGTTGTGCGCTTGTGTGCTGTGTTTGCTCTGGCACTTGCGGCGCATGCACGCAGTGAACTTGCGTGCGCGCGTGCACGGATATCCGCGTGCGCAGATTATCGGCCACTCATCCATCCATCATCATTACTCTCTCTATTTTCTTGTGTACGTGTGTGTGTGTGTGTGCGTGAGCTTTGTTTGGGGCTGTTCTCTTGCTTGGGCCCTCCTTCCCTTCGCTCTTCTCCCTTGTCCACGTTTGCGCTGTTGTTGGGTTGCATTTCTTTTTTTTTTTTGTCTGCTCTTCTTCTATTCGTATCATCGGGTCGTTGCGCCGCCCCCACCTCCTCCTCCTCTGGGCCTCTTCCGTCGTTGCGTACCCGTCATCTTCAACGCAGCTGGCTGCGTACGCGTCCAGACGTCGCACAAGAAAGAGGTGAGAAGACAGACGCCAACGGAACCCCTCCCTCCCCCACCAAAAAAAAAGTCGGCGTCTCTTTGTGTTTGGCGAATTTTTTTTTCCGAAACAGTTTCCTCCTGCTGTGCTCTCGTGTACCCTTATTGTTGCTCGCCTTTTCTCCGCAGCATTGCAGCTGCTCTTGTGTGTCTGGGTGGGTGTGCTTGCAAGCTTGCCTTTCGACCTACTGCCTCTCGGCGACCCTCCTCCCTGCGCTTCTCTCCATCTCCTGATTCGCATCCGTCTCTGTCTCACTTGCCCCGTGAGCGCGGTCTGGCTTGTTCTTGGAACATCTGAAGAGACATACACACACCGCTGACCCAAGTAACTTTTTTTTCTTGTCTCACTCCCTTCACCATGTCTGAGGGCGAACTGCGGGTGTACTCGTGGGAGGAGATTGCGAAGCACACGAATGATGACGACTGCTGGGTGGTGATGTACGACAAAGTGCTGGATGTGAGCAAGTGGCTGCAGGAGCACCCTGGCGGCCTCGACCCCATCAAGGACATGGCTGGCATGGATATCACAAACAGCTTCGAGAGTATTGGGCACTCGAGCACGGCGTTGGTGAAAAGTAAAAGCTTCATCATCGGCTGCGTGGACCCGGAGGAGTCGAAGATGCGCAAGGAGGCCGCAAAGAAGGCGTCAGCCCCGGCCCCGAAGTGGTCGGAGACGAAACGCGAAGAGCTGCGGCGCTACAAGGGTGGTGAGAGTATCATCCCGCTGCCCGCCCTCATTGGGGCGGTGGTAGCCATCCTGGCTCTTCTCTTCTATCTGTTGAAGTGACACAGCGTTGCATGCGCATGTGTGTATGTTCTTGTGTGGGCGGAGCGTTGAGGTGAGAGCGAAAGGCATCCGCTTTCGCCCCACCCACCCACGCCGCCATCATCCATAACACAAAACAGAAGTTGGAACCATCAGCGTTATCAGGAGGCAGCAGAAAATGTAAAGAAACAGGACGGAGGGGGTAGGGAGGGAGGGGAGGAGGCTGTCATTCCTTATTCACCGGAACGCGGTGGACTTCTCTTCGCTTCACGCACTTCGCTGTTTTTCTGCCTTCTGCCTTTGGGTTTGTTTTCCGTATCTCGGGCAGGGATGACGCGGCAACGGTCTAGAGCGAATGCGGCGCGCTGGATGGACGGCCGAAGTGCTACACACCCACACGTATTGAAGGTCGCACGTGCAACAGATATGACCGTTGATGGGTGTGGACTGCGGGAGCGTCAAGAACAACAAAAACATGAAAAGGGAATCTCAGAGGCGGCGGCAGCGAGGGGCATGCGTGTGTGGTCTATCTTTGAGTAGGAGTGGCCTTAGAGGTTCTTTCGTTTTCGTGTGTGCGTGTGTGCGCGCGCACCTCTGGAGCTGAATGCTGCACTGGCAACTCTGGTGAAAAGCACAGCAACAAAGCGAATGAGCGCGAAGGTGCCGCTCCAGAGAGGGAGCCAGGGGGCTGAGCAGCTGCCAATACTCGCAAAGTAGTGCATCACGGTGCGCAGCTGACTCACAGAATGTAGGGAAGGCTGCGGGAGAGATGCAGAGATGCGTGTCTGAGCGCCAGCTATGCGCTGCAGGCTCACTTGTCGGATACGCGTTGTCATCTCGATCCCTCTTTTACTTGGCGGTGGAGGCACACATTCAAGTGTCTTGCTCGGCTGTAATGCTGATGAGTGACTGCAGAGGACGCACAGGATCGCGACCCTCTTCCGTTGTTTCTCCCTTGGCTCTTGTTTCGATTTCTTCTTGACTCCAGGCATCCAACATTTTGCGCAGACTTGCACGTATTGGGACGAGTCGAGTTGCCCAGCTGGCGGGACACTCCGCATTGTTTTCTTCTCTGATCGCCTATTTGCGGTGTTCTCCGTCTATCATGTGGCTGCCTCCATCGTAACATGGAAGGGGGAGGAGGGGGGGCGGGCTCGAGCTTCCGGGGAGGGAGGGGGGAGGAGTCGAATGAGACGTAGCGTTCGCAGAAGCGTTCGGATGCACGCACGCAACCCACACGCTCTACGAGCACCAAAGAGGGCTGAGCGAAAGGGAATAATACGCAGCCTCTCGGGAGTTGGTGTGTGTGTGTGTATGTGTATAGACGGCATGTGCAGCGAGTGGAGAGCAGCGGCGAAACCGGGCTCACGCCCCCACGCTGCCCCACTACTTAACACCTTAGGAACATTAAGCTGTTATGCCGACGTTTTATTTCTTTCGTTCTTTTCGCACTCCTGCCGTTGGACGTACAGGGCGTGATGGCGCGCGTATCGCAAGAGGGAAGCGGTGGGGAGGGCAGTGCCGCAGCGAAAAAAAAGCGGAGAACGCGGATAGAGCGAGCGAGCCGGACGCGGCTGCGGGGTTGTTGCTGCGCACGCACACGTAGGCGTCTCTCCGTCCGTGTCCCAAAAGCAGCTTCTCCGCTGTAGATGCTTTTTTCCGCCTCTTTTGTTTGCCTCCTTTCGCCTTGTAGACGCCATCATTCTCTCTCCCGGCTCCTGATGCTTTTCAAAATGCTCTGCGCCTCTCACCCTGTCTCTCGACACCGTGGCGCCGCTGCGCCGCGCACGCCTGCCCATCCCTCCGCAGCCACGCCGGGAAAATACCCTGTGCGTGTTCCGGGCGGGAGGTGCACGCGCCGGATGGCGGTGTTGCCACAGCACCTCGGCGGCTCTCATGCGGGCATCGACTTTCGCGTTTTGCGACGTTCTCGCCTTGGGCAGGCGGCGCGGCGCAGACAGGCATCGGGCGAGTAGCGGCGGCGATGCTCTACGACAACACTGCGCTGACATGCACTGCGAAAACACACCGCGAGCCCCTTGCGTGCAGTTGCCGCGCTGAGTGTAAAGCGATGGGGCCGGGGCTCGGCCAACCGCGAAGGGAACTGGAGCAGCGAAGACACGGGCGGTGATGCGCGGCTGTTGCACCCCCCCCCGCCCATAGCCTCCGACACCTGCCCCCACAGGAGTAAAGGGTGTGTTTGTGTGTGGCATACTGCGGCGCACCGGGGGCACAAGCGCTGGCGCGACTGGGCTGTCGCGTGCGCCTCCGATTTCCGCCTGCCTTTTCGCACCGTGAATCGGAACACACGGGCAGGGTGTACAGGCTTTCGAAATAGGCAGCGCCGGAGGCGGCATCACCAACTGCGTGGATCACGGACCCGGCCACCGGCTCCCGACACGCCGGGCCGACATCCCCCAAAACCGCGCCGCACGACGCGACACGCTACGACAAGAGCTGCTTGGCGGCGGGGGGCCACCCCTGCCCAGCTGCGCACGAGCACCTTTGCGCACCTTGGGTTCCCACAGCGACGGGCGACGGGCAGTGGCAACGCGGCGTGCAGACGGTGTGCTGCACACTACTCCGCCAGCATTGCGGCACCCCCGCCCCCGGCTGTGTTTGTTACAAGGGCTTCTGGCCCACCGTTGCGCCCCGGCGTGCCACGTGAGCTCCCCCGATTGCTTGAAGCCCAAAGCGCGCCGAAGCTGAAGCCCCGGGCTTGCACGCAATGACTTGACGACGCACACCCCACCCGCGCTGCATGAGCGTCTCTCTTCCCGGGTGCCCATGGATGCTGTCCACTGTCCCCCTCAGAACGCCAGACCATGAGCCCTTGTGCGCGGGAACCTGCTCATTCACGCCCCCCCTCGCCCGACACACCCGCACCTGCCCAAGGCGCGCGGGCTCAGAAGCGGGGGGTTGAGTGGACGCCCCCATGCCGCCACAGACCCATGGCGCCGCCCCACCTGTCGTGGCACATGCGGGCAGGCCATCCCAACGCGCCCCCCGTGGCACGGACGGAAACGGAAGATGCAGGCAGCGGGACCCCCACCCCAGACAACAACGTCGTTCTGAAGCAGGCCCCCACCCCCTCATCACTACACATGCGAAGATGCTGGCGCTGTGCGCAGGCACTCTCTGGCACAGCGTGCCTGGCGCATCGCATCCGAGCAAGGCATGCAGCGGTCACAACGGCACGGGTCATGGAGATAGATGGTGCGCAGAAACCCACACGGATCAGCCCCAGGGCGCATGCGTGCGAAACGCGCGGCACCTCCTACACCCGACCGTGTGGGAGGACGAGGCGCCAATGCCGGAAGCATGGCGAGAGCGCCGCGAATGGCACCGTCGAATCCCCCAGACCCGAACGCCACGAGCATCCAGACCATGCTATGGGATGCCGCGGCGTGATGCGACTGGGCGGGGAGAGGCATGGCACACAGGCTGGGCGTAGGGGCTCGGGGGGCCCTGGCCTGCGGCTGCCCAACTTTTTGCCTGAGCTCACCCGGCATGCGCCTGGACCCGCCCCCTGCTACCCCGCACGGAAGGCGCCACCGCTTGCTGCCCTCCAGCGGTGCCGCGGAGGCCGCCTGGCGCAGATGACGCGGAGCGTCTCCGAGGAAGGGTGCGAGAAGAGCCCGCTTGGCGCATGGCCGGCTTCGGCGGCAGGACGGTTCACCCTAGACGGCCAGGGTGGAGCCGTGGTGCGGCAGCGGCGGATGCGCTGCGGCTGTGTGCGTGCGTGCACTCGCTGGCTTGCTCGTTGTGGAAGCGGCGCGTGATGGAACGCTGTGTCTCGTGCGAGCCCTACGAGCAGCACCACATTGAGGTGTAGTTGCTGTGCCCGTTTCTTTGCAGCCTTGTCGTGCCTGTCACCTTTGGCTCGTCCCTCCGCCTGATGCTCCCTCGCTTGGCAGCTGCCTTCCCTGTGCCCCGCAGGCACCCCATGCCCAGCGATCGTCGCCGTCGGAGAGCGAAAAAGGCCGACGACGACACCCTCCACCGGAGGGAAAGGGGGCTCCCGCGCAGACACGCTAAGAGAAACGGAAAGTGCGCAGGCGCCGCATGAAGCTCAGCGTCACATCCGAGGAGAGAGAAAGCGAGCGCAATCCGAAAAAGGACACCGAAAAGATGCGGAAGAGATGCGAAGTGCATTGTCACAAGGCGTAAACGACGTTCCTACGACTGGTCTGTACGTGCTCGAGCCGTCGGAGGGTGCTCCCTGCTCGTTGTCTGTTTTACCAGTCCCCCTCTCCCGTCCCTTTAGCGTTGCAGTGAAGGAGGGAGGGGCTGCGCGGTATGTTGTGGACCGCACCCACCCAATCACCACAAACATATATATATATATATACTCATATACATGTATAATGTATATGAGTATATATCTAAGCGTGCCGATGCGAGCCTTTGCGGCCTACGTTAGCCAGCACGTGTGCCCTTATCACCTTTTCCATGCCTTTACATCATCCCCCTCCCCTTCCTCCCCTCGCGATCCTCCTCCTTTCGACACGTAACACACACACACACACACACACACACACACACACACGCGATGGCATGAGCCGTGTCCAACACTTTCTCGCTCTTCTCTCTCCCGCTGTCTTGGAAAACTCCTTGTGCAAGATCAACCAAAGCCACAAAGCGCCGCATACATATACCCAAATACATACATATACCTATGCATATGGGTAACGGCGCATGCGTACACCCAGACCCCACCGCCCCAGCCCACACGCCTCCTCAGAAGACAACGGATTTAGGCGGACCTGCTCTCTCTTCCCCTTTTCGACACATCTTTGCGTTGACGTGTGCCTGCGATTTCGTCTGCGTCTGCCCCTTCGCGCATCGTCTCAACAGACGCAAAGGAGAATTGGTGAGGAGTAGAAGGGAGAACCCGAAAAGACTGTCCATCTCGCTATTCCCGTCGCTTATTTTGTGAAGTTGCTGCTGTATACATATATGTGTAAATGTATTTCTTGCGCCCTTAGTGTCGTTCCGTACCGTTGCTGCTGCTCACGCTCCTCGCTTTCTCACACCCCTCCCCGCGCCTTCCCCTGTGAGAGAAGGCGAGACACAGAGAGAAGCGAAGAACAGCGGAGGTTGTTCGTGTATCGGCGACCTACTTCTCGTTTCGTGTGTATTGCCACGATCGGAGGGAAAAACAGGCTCAACGGTGTTCTCATCATCTCGGAGATCGCGGAGGAGGAGCTGAGGAGAGGGAGAAGGTGCGAGCACCGGTGCGCGCCCCGTCATCACCTTTTCCTTTCGCAGTATTTTTTTTTGTTGGATTTCGTGTGTTTGTCAGCGCTCCCACGACGCGCCCCCCCTCTTTCCCATCCCCGATCTCTCTGCGCGTGTGCAGGACTGCATGCACGCACACGTCCTATCGACGTTCGTAGATAAAAGCACTCGTTTTTGCGCAACGCGACACACGACATGTTCCGAACATCGGTGATGCGTGCTCTTGGCAGGCCAGGCGTGCCTAGCATTGCTGCTAGCGTCGGTGGCACGGCTTGCATTCCCATGGCTGCGCTGTTCCGTCGCCCTGCAACGCCGACCGCAGCGTCTGCCACGGCCGCTGCTGCCGCGTCAGCGTTGTGGTGCACTCGGTGTTTTGAAAGCTCCAGTGCGGAGTCGCCGCCGAAGGATGCTGATGCGGGCGAGAAAGCGAGGTCGACTGAGGAGCCGCGTGCTGAAGTGACTCTGACGCCGTCGGAGACTGCCGCAGCGCCGGCTGCCGCTGCCACTCCCGCACCTGCCGCCTCTATCAAGAGCCAGGGGGTCGACTACGCCCGCCTCTACGCGCATCACCCGATCGACTATGAGCGCTCCACTTCGCAGTCCCCCAACATACTGCGGTTTCCTGCGAACACGTCTGACCCGACGTTCCAGGAGAACATGGCGCGCATGGAGGGTTTTGTGGAGCAGCTGCGCGCACGCGTGCGGTACGTGCAAGCCGGAGGCGTTGTGTCGGCGGAGGAGGCTGCGAAGGCCGGCGTCTCTATTTCGTCCCTCGAGGTGGACGACCGTGTCCGCAAGCTGCACCTGAGCCGCGGCAAGATGCTCGCGCGCGAGCGCATCGAGCGGCTTATCGACCCCGGCACCCGCTTCCTCGAGCTCTCGCAGCTGTCTGGGTGGGACTTGTACTGGGATGACAAGAAGAAGGAGTACGAGCGGTGCTACAGTGGTGGCATTGTGACGGGCGTCGGCATCGTGAACGGCGTTCGATGCATGCTCGTCGCGAACGACGCAACGGTGAAGGGCGGAACATACTACCCGATCACCGTGAAGAAGCACCTGCGCGCGCAGAAGATTGCGGAGCAGAACCACCTGCCTTGCATCTATCTCGTCGACAGCGGCGGCGCCAACCTCAGCCGCCAGGACGACGTCTTCCCCGATGAGCAGCACTTTGGCCATATATTTTTCAACGAGGCGCGAATGTCCGCCAAGTCCATCTCGCAGATTGCGGTGGTGATGGGCAGCTGCACGGCGGGTGGCGCCTACGTGCCGGCCATGGCAGATGAGAGCATCATTGTGGCCCGCAACGGCACCATCTTCCTCGGCGGTCCGCCGCTTGTCTTCGCAGCCACCGGAGAGAAGGTATCGTCAGAGGATCTCGGCGGCGCAGACGTGCACTGCCGCATCAGCGGCGTGGCGGATCACTACGCGACTGACGACCTGCACGCCTTGTACCTCGCGCGCCGCGCCGTGGCAAACTTGAACTTAAAGGAGCACAACGAAGCGCGAAACCCAACTGATGCGAAGCCGGTGCCGCCGCTGTACGACCCGAGGGAGCTGGGCGGCTTTATCCCGGATATGCTGTCGGACGTCGTCAAGAGCTTCGACGTTCGGGCCATCATTGCGCGTATCGTCGACGGCAGCCGCTTCGATGAGTTCAAGGCGCTATACGGCAGCACGCTTGTGTGCGGCTTCGCGAGGGTTGAGGGGATGCAGGTAGGCATTATCGCGAACCAGGGCATCCTCTATTCGGAGTCCGCCCTGAAGGGGGCGCACTTTATCGGCCTGTGCACGCAGCGCAAGGTGCCGCTGCTCTTCCTTCAGAACATCACCGGCTTCATGGTGGGCAAAAAGTACGAGGAGGGCGGCATCGCTCGCAACGGTGCTCGGCTCGTGATGGCAGTCTCCACAGCACCGGTGCCGAAGGTCACGGTGCTCATAGGCGGCAGCTATGGCGCCGGCAACTACGGCATGTGCGGGCGCGCCTTCGAGCCGCGCTTCCTCTTCATGTGGCCAAACGCGCGCATCAGCGTGATGGGCGGGACGCAGGCCGCCACGGTGCTTGCCTTAACGAACCGTAGCTTGAAGAATGCCTCGGAGGCCGAGGTTGCTGCGTTCAAGGACAAGGTGAAGAGGAAGTACGAGAGGGAGGGCTCGTGCTACTACAGCACCGCGCGCCTCTGGGACGACGGTGTGATCGCTCCGGAGGACACGCGTGTCGTCGTGGCAGAAGCACTGCGTGCGACGCGGCTGAAGCCGATGGAAAAAAAAATAGAGTGACATGGCTATGAGAGTTTTTGGCGGGCGTGCTCTTGTGTGAGGGTGTGCTGTGCGAAAAAAAACCTGTAACAGCCTCCACGAGTGCCCTTCTTCTTTCGCGCTCTCCGTCCTTCTCTCTCCCTTCGTGTGATGAGGCGTATGCATGCTCGCGACGTCTGTGTTGTACTCGGGTTAGGTGTGTTTTCTGATGTGCTTTTCGGTGCCTACTTCTTTATTTCACGGAGGCAGATCGGGCGTGGGCGTTGTTGGGAAGGTCGATGGCATGTGGAGCTCGTCACCCTCGTCCCTATCTCGACTCCGCCGCTGCGCCACGTCTGTCCTCCTGCGAATGCTGGGAGTGGCGGCTGAGGGGAGGTGACGGGGCCGTGCGGCGAGGTGGAAAGACGTGGTGAGATAGGCGACCATCAGCGAGTGATAGCACCGAGGGCGTGTTGCACTACCACCGCCACGGTGAGGCACGAGCTTGACCTTGCCTCGGGGCTGTGCAGTCCCTACACCGCTGTGTTTACGTGCCAGCTATTATGTCAAGAAGCACAGCACATCAGCACTGATGCCAACGTGTCTGCGCGCGGACGAACACCCTAGCTTGTTCTACCATCGTTTCTTGCGTACATGTGCTCCCCTCATACTGCCACAGGCATTCACGCTCAACTTGCCATGGACCCCACTCGTGCGGGTGGATGGGCCCAAGCTTTTTGTATCGTCTCTCTTCCTCTTCCTCTTCTTGCTCTCACCGCGTCACTTGCCGGCTGCCTGTTCTTGTCGCTTCCGCTGACTGTCCTGCTCTCACCCTTGCCGCCTGTGCGGCTGAGCGCGAAGAAGAAAGCAACAGAGAAGCGAAAGCTGAACGGCGTACTGCAGTAAGCACAGATACACGGCCACGGCGCACCCTTAGAGTGTCGCCCCCACTTTTACCGCATCGCTGTCTCTTACTCGGCTCTCCTTCACTGCTCAAGCTGCCCCATGACGGATCTGAGAGGAGTGCCGCCCAGCAAGGTGATCTCCACCCCAAGCGGCTTCGTGCAGTGCAGCACGCACAATGTCCGGCGCAAGGCCGAGTGCTGCGAGATGAAGGCGGTGCTGAACGCTGATATGGAGGTGATTGACTACATCTGCGTCTGCAAGCATCCCTTCACGTGCAAGTCAGCTAGTGAGCGGCAGAGCAATGGGCTAGCGGCCGCTTCGAACGCTCGCAGAAACGCTCCGGACGGGGAGAGCAGCGGCGCTGCGCCGCTCGTCATAGACGCCAGCAGCACGAGCATGACGGCTCAATCACAGCACCATCACCATGGTGGGCAGCACAGTGCCGCCGGGGCAGCAGATAGGGAGGCCGGCGTGAGCACTCTCTTCGCCGTGTCCTTTTACGATGCCTCGCGCAGCACACCAGGCCCGAGCGCCTCTGCCACCGCTGCCGCCGTCTCGCCAAAACCGTCCGCTAAAGACGGGGAAGATAGGGAGGACGAGAACGGCAAAGGCACGAATGCTAATGCAATGACGATCAGCGACAGCGACAGTGACACCGATGACGTGGACTCCCTCGACAACTCGCCTTCGTTCACCGCCGGGGCTACCCCAGCCACCGCCGCCGCCGCCGCATCGTTCCCTGCCGCTCCACGAGAACGCTCGCGCTACTACGACTCCGTGCAGAAGGCCAGCACCGGCGGCCACGCACCTCCGGCCAAGGTGTGCTGGGGCTGCGGCATGTCAGGGCACGAGAAGCCCGCTTGCCCCAACGCGCTGTGCCGCACCTGCCATCAGAAGCGCGGCCCGTACGGGTCGCCGCACCGGTGCACGCCCGTGGTCGCGCCGTCGCCGTTCATCGTGTACCCGACGCCGTCTGAGTGGCGTGCGGCAACTCAGAAGACGGCGGCCGCAGCGGGGGAGCCGAACGGCATGGCAGCCGTGCGCTGTGTGGCGTGCAACGAGTACGGCCACTTCGACTGCTCCACTGTGGTGCTGCCCTCCTCGTACGCCTTGGTTGCTTCGTCGTCCCCCGGCCCTGCCGCAGTGCCGCACACGCTCATCCCCACCTGCTGCTTCTGTGGCGTCCGCGGGCACACCGTCTTCGACTGCCAGCAGCGTGGGCATGTCAACCCTGACTACTTTGAGCGGCGCAACCAACTCTTCGCGGATTCCGTGCGCCGTGGCAGCGGCATTACAGCAGCTGGTGCGCCCTTCAACAACAGTGGCAGTAGCAGCGGCTACGGACACCCCTCGCAACAGCAACACCAGCAGCGGTTCTACGGCAGTCCCACCGGCGGGGCACCGTCATCGTCCTCCTCGTTCACGCGCTACGGCAACGGCCGCGGCGGTGGTGGGAGTGACCAGCGCCGTGAGCGAGACTGGTGCGACAATCGCGAGCAGCGCGTAGGTGGCAGCCAGTACAGCAACAGCCGCCGTGAGGGCAGCGCGTACTACAACGACTCCTACGGTAGCGATCGGGATCATCAGCGACGGCGCTACGAGTCTCCGTCGTTCTCTCGTGCCGGCGGCGGCCCTGCGCCCTCGTCTTCGCTTCTCATGCACGGTCGAGACCGCTTTCAAGAGGGTGGTCAGCGGCACCATGAGGAGCGGTCTCGTGAAAGCTACAGTGGCAGCCACCAACGTTACTCAGAGGGCGAGCATGGCGGTGCTGGGTCGCGTGGCCATGGCCAGCGGTCGCATTATTCGCAGCAGTCGCAGCACTCCCACCGTCACGGTTCATCGCGCCGCGGCGGCCGTCTTGGGGACAGCGGTTACTACAGCGACGACAACCTGTTTTAGAGCCCTTGAGAGGTGCGCACAAGTTACTGTGATGGTGAGCGGTGATGACGGTGGTGATGAATGGGGCGTGCACTTGCGCTGGGAAGGGTGGGTGGAGGGGAAGGGGTCGAATGCACGGCGACTTGTGTAACCGCCCAATGCATCAGCCATGGTAGTAGCCGAGGCTACGGCGTAGGCAGTTGAACACGCGTTCTGCCCCTCCTTGTTTCGTGCCCGGGACTACCCCCTCACCTTTTTTTGAGCGTGTGCCTCTCTCTCTGTGTGTTGCCTTGCGCCAGAGGACGTTGACTGTGCTGCGCTGCCCCCCCCCCCCCCCCCCCCCCCCCGCCCATTGCTCATGCAGCTTCTCTGTGGCTGCATGCTCACGCGCGTGTGGCTGCTGCTGTAGCTGCGCGCCGATTTTGATAATGCCGTATATATATATATATGTTGAAGAAGAAAGGCCCTACATGTCGCTCCAAAGAGAGACACCCCTGTTGCCCCTGTACACACGCGCACGTCAGTGAGCGCCAGCCCTCGCAGCTGCACCGGTCACGCTGCGCGGACGTCTTCATATGAAGACACCGAGGGGGAGGAGACTGGGCAGACAGGGCTGCTTCTTTCTTCGGCTTGCTGCCTTCCTCCCTTTTTTCCTCTTTATCTTGTGCACCCGCCGGCGGGCAAGTGGCGCAGCAGCGCTCAATGCTAGTGTGGCAGTGACCTCCAGCTTGGAGTAGGTATGTGTGTGTGTGTGTCTGGGCGGTCGCCAAGAAGAGGGTCAGGGTTCTCCTGTTGGTGTGTCTGCAGTGAGTTGCCGAGGCTGCCATCACGTGGCCGCCAATTTTCCAGACCTGCGCAGTATCGACGGCACACAGGTTCGTCAGTGTCTGACTCCTCATCCCATCCATGCGAGATCCCGCCATGGATCCTTGCAGCGCATGATATCCACTTCCACTTGCCGCCATCCTGTTACCCTCCTTTCCTCGCGCCTTCCGCATTGAACGGGTGTGGGTCTCTTCGCGCCGCTTTCACCGGTCCTTCTCGGCGCCGATTGACCTGTACCACACACACACGTGCTGCATGTGCAGCTTCCACCACGATAAACTCTATTTTTTTTTTGTCCCCTCGCCAACCTACTCACGCTCACAACTCCCTCGTTCTCCGTTTCTCACGGTGTTTCCTTTTTTTTCTTCGGCTTTCTTTCTTCGCTTGTGGTTTCGTTCACTCTCATGTGATTTGCACGCGCACGCTTTCGAGTCTTTCGGTCTCTCCCCGCTCCTCGTCTCGCTTCCTCCTCCTCTCTTCTCCCAGTGATTCGCATCTTTGTGCCCTCTGAGTTTCTGTCCGTCTGTCTTGGTATCTCTGTGTTTCTCAGGCCCATCACCCTCCCCCCAACCACACCTACGACCACACAAGAAAGAACGAACTCCTCAAGAACTCTGTTGAGCGGAAGACCGATTCCCAAAGAAAAAGTGAGCGAGGATATACACAAGGCAGCTGCGGCAGCGTTCCAACACGCGCAGACACGCACAGGCGCCCACGTGTGAAAAGGAAAAAAACGATTCCGATCAGCACCCATCTTTGTGTTATTTCCTCCTGACCCTTTTTTCGCACACAAAGTCTCTCCTTCCAAACGCAGCTGCACGACTGCTGCGGCTGCCCACTCCCCCCTTCCCTTGGCCATCCCCCCCCTCCCCCCTTGCACACGTACCTTGCAAGAGAGCACGAAGGGAGGACGCACAGAGTAAAGGGGCATTGTTAGACTCTTCGCGGTTTCGCTAATTATTTTCTTCCTTTTTTTGTATTTGCCTTCTCGCTTGGTTTATTCTTTTTTCGTTGTCATCCCACGTTTTCCTTTCTTCCGTCTCGGTCCGCGGTGGCTCGGATTAGAGGCACGCGTACCACCACCACCACCACCACAAACACGCGCCCCCACACACGCGTGTCTACACCGGCACACCCCTCCTCCCTCCTTTCCGTTCCTTTTTTTTTTGTGTTTTCATGGGTGTTATGTGAAACGCCTGACACACACACACACACATATCTATATATATCTATATATATCTCTATATGTCTACATATCTATAAATATATATGTGTATATATATATGTATATTTATGTATGTACATATTCCCCTTTCTCGCTGACTGTCACTCTGTAGTCTGCTTGTCTGTGTATTGCGCCTGTAGTGTGTGTCCGTCGAAGAACGGCTGCCTTCGTGCGCCTTGCTTTTTCATCTCTCCGTTCTTCTCGTACCACACAGGAAGACACCAAACACACTCCCTCTCTCCGCTCTTCGCTCTCCCCCCGAGATTGGAGGAGACTTATTTCAGTTTTTTTTTGCATTTTTTTCTTTGAAGCCTTTCGGCCTTTTTCGTTTCCCTTTGTGGGGTGATAAGTGCGTGCGAGTGGTGCTCTCGAGTTTGCGTGTGTTGAGGCCCCCTCCCGCCCCGCCCCCCCTCAAGGGAGGACAGATCCGCTTTTTCTCTTCCGTGGCAACTGGTTCGTTCCCTTCGTGCTCTCCTCGACCTCACAGCCTTGCCGCCGGTCCTGTGACTCACTTGTGCGCTCTCTTCTTCGATCGCCACTGCCCATGCACCACGCCCCGTTCGCACCCTCTCTCTGACTGCATCCCATCGTTTCCGCCATCAGCTCCGAAGTAGAAGCGTGTACTTGGCGCACGAACCAATTAGCTCGCTCCCTTTTCTCGCTGGGCCTTCCCCATCCCCCCCCCTGCTGCACCGTCGCTCACACCACGAAATCGACCCTCCCTCAGCCCACCCCTCGTTTTCCAAACGGACACCTCCGAGCACACGCAAAACAACCCCCTCCCCGGCACACAGACACATAGCAGCCGCTCACGCCAAGACAAATCCAGAGAAAGGCTACCGCGGCAAGGCCAACACCAGCGGAGCTTCCGTGCAGCCGAAGCAAAGGTGCCAATCGGAGGAAAAGAAACCGAAGTTTAAAGGTTAAAAATTACGAAAGAAAGGGAAGACACACAGAGGATACGACGAATCGAAAATAGGAAAGGACAAGCGAAAACAAAAAAAGTCGCGTGCGGAGTACACCGTACCTGCTTGACACCCACACCCACCCACCCACAAAAGCACTCGCATACAGGCTTCCCCCCTTCTCCCCCACCCCCAACGCGTGTCAGCTCAGCGCAGAAGTGAAAGACACTGTTGAGGGCACTGGCAACGAGTACACCGCCACACTTCTTTCCTTGTATCTTTATCTTCCTTCTCTCCTTTCGCTTCTTGTCCTTATCTATTCCCTTTCCCACTCGCTCCCCCTTCTCTTGCCCAGTGCCCCCACCCCCATTGGCCTCTTTTTGTCTTTCAATATTTTATTCTGTACCTTTGATTTTTTTTGCCCCCCCCCCCCCCCCCCACCCTCCCTCCGTTCCTCTCTCTCTACCACCTGTCTGCCTCCCTTCTGCCTCTCTCTCCCTCGTTGTTTCTCTCTCGCTGCCCTGCTCACTTACCTCCCCTTCTTCCCCCCTGCCCCTTCCACTCCCCTTCCCCCACTCGCGTATACGACTTCCCCCTTCACCCTCTTGCCCGTCTTTTTTTTTTTGTTTGGGCTTCTCCCCGCCACACTCTCCTCCTCTCACCCTATTTTTTTTGTTCTTTCCTTCCCTCTCGTCTGTTCGCTGTCGGAGGGGGGGGGGGAGGGGCTACCTTGCCGACTGTGTGTGTGTGTTTTATATTTTGTTGTCTGTTGCCACACCATCTGTGCTGGCGCGTCTGTGTGTACGTTGGAGCAGATCGCCCTGTTGCAGCGAAATTCTTTTGCGCTTTGCTTCTCCAAGGCTGGTGCTCGTCTCCTTACCGTGCACCCTGTCTCTCTTTTCAGTTTCTACTGCTGCATTCCTGACGGACATTCAGGTCGGAGCGCGCCGCCCTGCAGACACGCATACGCAGATACGGGCCCACTGATTCATGCGCACGTAAACGACCCTAGGCCCCACTAGTCGCCTTCTTTGCTCTTTCTCCTTTGGTTGACGTCTCTCTTTCTTGCGTCTCTATTCTTTCTTGGCTTTCGCTTTCCACTCACGCGGTGTATGCGTGTGTGTCGCTTTTCTGTCATTCAAGAGCCTTTTCACAAAAAAATTCCTTCGGCTCTCTCCTCCCCCCTCCTTTCCCGTCTTCGGCTTTTTCTTTTCGTTTCGCTGCTTCCGCTGCAGTGCTCGTTGTGGAGTCTGACGCGCGGAACCACGCACCACCCACACCCACCCACACACACCCACCCACACACACACACACACACAGAAATCAGCAAGAGGAATTCACGAGCGGCTCACACACACAAAGCACGGAGAAACGGCTCCGCCGCTTTGCCTCTCCGTCGTCTCTCTCCATCTTTGTTTTGCCCCCCCCCTTTTTTCCGTCGTTTTGTTTGGTTCTCCTCTTTTTTTTTGTGTTCTCTCGCTTCTCGTAGGCTCTTCGCTTTACGGTTTGTCCCCTGTCGTTCATCTTGCTCACCTCCTGCATCCTCCCCCCCCCTCCTCCTCCCCCCCCTCCTCCCTCTCTTCCTCAGCTCCGTCTTTGCTCACTGCTGGCGTGTGCCGGTGAGTGCGAGTGCGACTGTCTTTTTGCACCCTTCTCGCTGCTCCTGCTCTTGTCGGTGCGCCTGCGTGCCATTGAACGAGATTCCTCAGTAGTGTGTGGGCGAGGGGGCAACAGAAGGTTTCCTCGACTTGTGCACTCCCTCTCTTCTTCTTCGCCTCCCTTGCGGCTCGCCTCATCCGTCTCGCAGCCGCTCTCCGCGCGCGCATGTGTGCCGTCGTTCTCCCACCGGCTCACAAGAATCATTCCTCCACATCCGCACCAGGTACAGCGGCACTTCTCTCTGCGCGTTCTCCTCCTTTTTTTTGATTGCGACTGGAGCTCCCTTTTTATTTTTTTCACTTTTTCATTCTCGTTCTTTTCCTCCCTTGGCGCTCGCTTTTTGCGTAAAATCTATTTCCTGCTCCCCCTCCTCCCCTCCCCCTTTTTTGTTGTTGTTTTTCTTTCCCGCTGTTGTGTTGGTGCGGTCGATTTGATTTTGTTCTTGTGTGCTCTATCTTGACTGCGGGTGCTGGAGTGCCTGTGCGTGCGTGCGTGCGTGCGTGTGTGTGTGTGCGTGAGTGCATTCCTTCAGAAGTAGAGTTGCCCCCTCTCCCCCTTTGACTTTGCCTGTTTTGTTCATTGGGCTCGCGTGCACCTCCTCGTAGCACCCTCTCTATCTACGGGGACGTGTGCCAAGGCGAGTGCAGCGCGTAAAGAAGGAAAAGCCTTCCTCCTCCTCCACCTTCCCTCGCCTCCAGAGAAGCGAACAGCGACAGACAGAGAGACACACACACACACACACAGACACGATACGCAACACAAGTGTTTTGGTATTGCCAACCTCATTCTCTCGCTCACCGTGCCACAACGAGCTCTATTCCTTTTTTCTCGCATTATTCTTGTATGCCTTTGCGAACACACCTGTGTTAGCTTCTCATATATATATATATATATATATATATATATACTCATTGCTCTCTGCCGCTGCGGCTCTGTCTGAGTCTGCGTTGTCTTTTACTCTTTTTTTTACTTATACCAAGTCTATATATACATCTATGTAGATGCATATATATGTATAAGCATATCTGTGAAAGAGTCTATTGCTCAAGCCGCTCCCTTACACCCCCCACCCCCCCCTCCGCCTAGTAACACACACACACACACGCACACACACACACACACACACACACACGCGCAAAAAAAAAAACGGAGCGAAAAGAGGCGTAAAACATCGGGCGGCAAACGGACCGACGAGCAAAAAGAATCCGAAAAAAAGTAGTTCAGCGACGTACTTCCTACTCCTTCTCTTGTCCTTTTTCCTCGCTCTTTTCTCCCATTTCAATCTTACTGGCTGAAGGCTTCCCTTCCTCGCTCCCCTCCCTCCCCCAAAAAACCACACGCACGTTATACCTTGTGGGGATTCCTCTCCCTTTCTCACCACTACACGCAAACTTAGTTTCGTCGTCGTGGCGCTTTGTTCTCTCCGTTTTTTTGTGCTGCTTATTCTTGCTTGCTCGCGGTCTCTCTGTCTGTCTCGCCCTGCACGTGTAGCAATTTGGTGTTGCTCGAATTCTTTTTCGCCCTTTTTCCATTTTTGCGCGTCGTGCTCGAAGGATGTGAGCTGCCCTTCCCCCCTCTCGTCACTCTTTTCCCGTTCCATTTTTCATCTTACGTTCTCCTCTCCACACTCCAAAACCACCTCCGTGTATCATCTACCTCGTCTCTCTTTTTCTTTGTACGCTCCTTGTCCGGATCAACGTGCAATCCCTCAGGTCTCCTCTTCGCCCTATTCTACTTGATTTCTCTCTCCGTTCTGCCTGAGCCTGTGTGCTCGTGTGCGATTTATACGTTGTCGGCCCCCTCCCTCCCTACTCATCCCTCTTTCCCCATAATCTTCATCAAGGTTTTATCTACCCGAACTTGTCTAGCGGATCACCAACGAAAAAAAACGTGACGCACCCAAACACACAACGGCAGCAGAAACTCTTTTTTTTTTACGTTTCTATTTGCCGATTTTCTTTCGGATTCGAAGATAACTGCTTCCCCTTGCTGTTCCTCTTCTTTTCGGCTCTCTCCGCACGCGTCTGTGCTTGTGATTGTGCGTACTACATCACTGACGTTGCTGTTTTCGTTTGGCGAGGAGGGCACGAGTACTCTGCCTTTTTCTGTATTTTCGGTTCTCTTCACTTCATCTCCTGTCTTCTTGTCTCCCTGCCTCTCACCCCCCGCTATTCATTGTTCTCCGTTTCTCGCCTTGTCTCGCTGTCCACTTCCTTTTCTCCTTTATTTTGTTGCCGTTGTCTTTCATCTCTCCGCTCCTATAAAGGGCCACACGTGTGTGTGTGCGTGTGCGCACCAGAACCCGTTTTCTTCTCTTGCCCGCCCGCCCACCCCCTCCCTCCCTCTCTCTCTCTGTGTGCCGTCTTTTTTTTGTTTGCGTGTGTGCTTGCTTGCCCCTGCCCACGTTTTCCTCTCCTTCCATCTCCCAATCTCCGCGTATCTGCCCCCTTTTTTCGACTTGTTTCGCGACTTGCTGTGAACTGCGCGAGTGTCGTCGTCGTCTTGCCGTTGTGAGATCGACGCTGCTCTGTCTTTTTTTTTTCCTTTGCTGACGGCTTTTCCTCCGTATTTCGTTTTCCCTTTTGTCGTCCGCACACCTTTTTTTTTTTCGCATATTTCGTCGTTGCGGGTTGACGTTGTCGTTTCTCGTGCCTCTCTTCCCCTCGTCCGTCCCCTTCCTCTTTTCGTCTCTCTCTGTTGTGTGTGCGGGTGCTTGACAAATTTTTTGGCGTTTTTGTTTCCCCTTTTTTTGTTTTCCCACCACGCGCACTTTTCTGTTGGTCACATCTTCGCCTCCCCCTTTTTTAAAGTTTTCCTTGACAACCTTTCTGCTTTATTCACACTTTCGTCGTGCGTGTTCGAGTCTACCCCTCCTTCTCGCTCTCTCGGCTCCCCCGCGTGTTGCTGTCTTCAGTACGACGAACTCTTTCACACGACAACAGACCACGGGAAAACAACAAAGAAGGAACCAAGCGCGGCTTCTGCGCTCCTCTGATACTCGGGTGTCGTATTTCACAGCGATCGTCGTGTGGTGACCCCCCCAAAAAAAAACATATTCTTTTTTTTACCGTCTTTTTCACAATTTGGTTTCGCCTTGTTTTCCTCCCGCCCCACCATTTTCTTGAGTGGCGCTCGTCTCTGTTTCACATTTTTTTTTGTTTCGCTCGTGTTCCTCTTTTTTTTTGGTCTACCCCCGTTGTTTATTTTTCTTTTCTCCTTCTACCTTCATATCTGTGGCGTGTGCCATCTGCATCTCCCGGCCCCAGGGGGCTCGCGTGACAATAACTTGCGACCCGGTGCACCCAGTAGAGGTTCAACCCTCTTGCCTGCTTAATCGGTCTCCTTGGCTCTGTAAGCGCGCTGCAGACCTCCCAAAATTTGTACGGACGCGGACAAACAAAAACGCCGACGGTGCAGAGGCGAGCAAGTGTTCTGTGCAGTTAACAACAACAACAGCAACGCCCCCCCTCCTCATCCCCTCCCTTCACACAAGCTAACAGGAACCACAAAGACAACAGCGGAGGAGCACATAGAGGACTGTGTGTTGCTACGTGTGTCTCTGCTGCTCCCTCTCGTTGCGCTCATTCCTTCCTCCCTCTTTTTTTTTTTTGGCTCCCTCGTTTTATATTTGTCTACGTGTGCTCTCGCTCTCGATCTTTTTTTCTGTTGTTGTTGGTGGTGTTTGCGTAAAATTGTATATTCCTTTGAGTTGACCCCTCACCCTTTTTCCTTTCTCGTGTGGGGCTCCTGCTCCCTTCGGTGCGCGACTGTCTTCCGCTTGTGTGTGCGTTCCTTTTTTTTTCTTCTTCCGCTGTCTCTTCGAGGCTCTCATAGGAAGATATATATATATATATATATATATAAGACACACCGACACCACCCACCACCCACACACACACACACACACATATATATATATATATATCACACGCAAGGGACCTCTTTTTTTCCGTATCGCTTCTCCTCTTTGACTTGTTCGTTGCCCTCTCGGGTGTTTCGCGGGCTCGACACTCGGGGAAACCTCGAGGCGATCATTTTTTTTTTGTGTTTGTCGCCTTTGCGTCTCGCTCTCGATTATACTTCTGCGGCTGACAGACTCGTCCCTCTCTCTCCGTACAAGGATACATTCTTCCGTACGTGCATCTTGGCGCTTTTTGTTTTGTATTCTTGAGGTTTGGTCGCTCTGTATTGGCTCTCCTGTCATCGGGTCTCTCTCTTATTTCCTTAGGTGTACTTTTTTTTTGTTGTTGTTTCCCCTTTTACGACCTTTTTTCTCCTTTCGATTACGACTCTCGCGTCGCGTCACGTTGTGTGTGCGTGTGTGTGGAAGTTTCCACCTCTCCCTTCAACGCCACGAAAGCAACAAAATCAGTGGCTGCGTCGGTTCATTGAACGATTTTGCTCCCCATCCCCTCTTTTCGTTTTTTTCTCCCGTATTGTCTTTGATCGCTTGACTTTTATACACCATTTTTCAGTTCGAATCTTATACATCACGGTGCCGGTCTCGTGCGCGCGTGCTTGTGCACCGCTGGCTGCTCTCGCTTCTGCATATCGCTGTCTCCGCTGGCAGCGTTGGTTGCACCTCCCCTCTCCCCCACTGCGCCTGAGTGAGTGTGAGCGTGTTTTTGCACCTTTCACGCATCCTTTTTTTTCGTTTCGTGTTTTCTCGCGTTGCTTGTTGTGCACCGCGCGCTATGCACAAATTCCAGTCTTCGTCCCCCCTTTCCACCCATAAGTGCGCTACTAACGCCACCAGCACACCCCCAGCTGCTGCCGCCCTTCCCGGCGCTGAGAGCTTCGCTTCGCTTGCCACTGCGCGGCTTCCCTGGGGTTCGGGGCTTTCACAGAACATTCTGGCCGACGACATGGACAACCTGCTGAGCAGCAGCGACTTCACTGCGACGTTGCTGCCGTGGACCGTGTTCAGTTCTTCAGACGGCCCCGAAGTGACTAAGAATGAGAAGCAGCAGCAGCAACAGGCACCCTCGCAGGCCTTCGGACGCCTGCCGATTCCTGTGCAGACAAGATCGATTCCTTTCATGCCCAGCATGGACGTTCCCTTCTCCTTTTCGGATTCTGCAGGCGGCGAGGATCCACAGCAGTTCTCCGCATTGCCGTTGCAACCGCGACACCCGTCGTTTATTTCCCAGAGCTTCTCCAATCAGTCCCGCACAGCGAATCAGTACACCGCGTCTTCCTTTGTGCACGCGCTCGACACGAAAGCTTCTGCCGCCACCGATCCCCACCTTGTGTGCGCCCACGGCGGTTTTCCGATGCTATTGAATGCATCGTCGGCGAATCAGGCGGAAGAGGAAAATCTGAGCTGTGCCATCTCCTACAGCAGCAACCGTGGGGAGGCTTGCGGCGATGAACGGTCGCGGCCATCGCGTCAAGCGCACGTGCACGGGAGCGCTTCATTCTTCTCCGCGTCGCTGTCGTCGAGACCTTCCTCGTTACTGTCGCCATCGAAGCCCGCTCCAGAGGAGCACATTACCGGGTACACCTCCGTTATCCTGCCGACGGTGCCTCCCTCCTTCACCGGCGAAGACTACTACGAACATGCGATGCATGGTCAGGCAGAGTTTGTCAAGCAGCTGTGCGACGGCACTGGTGACAACGATAGCAACGGGAGCGGCGAGCTGGAGGAGCTGGGCGGGTCGTGCGATACGTCTCGCAGCTCTTCGCTGCAACGCCTGCAGCAGTCGGCTTCTCTGCACGTGAAGGCAGGCAGCTTTGACGGCCTGTCGGCAGCACCAGGGTCTCGAGCGGCCATGGGGGCGGCAATATCGAGTGCGCCGGCGCAACCGGCGCCGCCGCCTTTGAGCACGTTCCAACCACTCAGCACTGCCACGACCGGCTCGGAGGAGTATCAGGCGTATTTGTCCGCCAGCGCCGCCGGTGCCGGCACTGTGCAGGACGCACCGACTGGGGGCAACCAGTTGAAAGGCAGCGCGCACGCTCAACCTCAGGCGTCTTCGGGGGACTTCCAAACGCCGCTGTTGCCGTCGCAGAGGATAGCCCTCCTCCAGCCGCCGCCGCCGCCGCATCGAGCTCCTTTTACCTCATCTCCGTTGCCGGCGCAGACGTGGACTAGCACTGCTGGGGCTGCGAATGGCGAAGGAGTGGCCGCTCCCAACAGCGGCCAACAGCAACTTCAATTAAACGCTCATTCGCAGCCGAACTCGCGCCAGTACTCTGCCGGGGCCACATCAGGGGCGGCGACGTTTGTAGGCCCGGCTTTGTCTGGCAGCGGCGTCTACACAACTTCGCCAGCGCAATCCTTCAATGCCTCCAATGGCTACCACACAGGGAGCGGCACGCCCCCGTCAGGTGGCCCAGCACATCTGATCATGTTACTGCCTGCGTCCAGCGAAAGCTCGTCTACAGGCCACTCGACGCAAGCTCAGCAACACCTTTACACCATGCAGGTGCCGGCTCAGACTCTCTCTACCAGCGAGACAGCCGCCGCGCCTCGCTATGCATCTCCTCACCGCAGTGGTGCTGTACCATCCCCATCGATGCAGCTGTCGAGCCCCTCAACGGTGGCTTCTGGTAGCGGTGCCAGTGCCGTCCCCCTGCTGTACGTAACAGCACCGACAGCTTTTGCGGGGTTCCCGCCCACGGCGGCGGGGCGTCAGGTGAACGCATCGGCCCCCTCCAGCGTCTCTGGCCACTCGTGCTCCGTCAGCATGACGCAAGCTTCTGCACCAGAGATATCTTCGCCGAGCTCGCACTACGTGTACCTGCACACCTATCCTCCAGCGAACAACTCGCCATCGCGGCCGCTGCCCCTGCAGCAATACTCAGGGTACTTCCCCTCACAAGTGCCTAGCGCGGGTATGCCGAAAGCGGCCGAGCAGGCAGCCCCGGCCTCCCTGCACGCCAGGACGTCATCGCCCTTGGGCACGGCAGCCGCAGCGCATCTGCCGCACCCCATGAGCACCGAGGCCTTCTCTCCCGTCAGCAAGACGGCTGGGCTGAAGTGCCCTAGCATCCGGCCGGTAGCGCCTGCGACAAGCACAGATATGCTGCGCAAGCAGGTTAATGTCCACGGTGCCATGATGAACGTGTTGCACTTTTACCCGTACAACGAGAGTGCCCCGCCCGCTCTGACGGCGCAAATCGTGACGGGGACCCGATCGGCCAGCAACAGCACTCTCGCGCAGTCCTTGAGCGGGTCGGGCTGGTGGTCACGGTCCGTGAGTCGCAACACAGAGTGCAACCTGGACGGAAGCCGGCGATCGCTGGACGGCGTTAAGAGCCAGGATGGAGCGGAGGCGTCCTCGTGCACGTGGAGGGGTGACACGCCCTCGCTGGCGAGCGCGCCTGTGCTGCCCATTTTCATTCAAATGTTCCCGTGCGAGCTGCGTGACCGCGTCGGCCTCCTGAACCGCGTGATAGAGGCGACGTGCGGGCGCGACGCTGGTCTTGTGCAGAGCTTCGAAACCCGCTCCGAGACATCCTTCATCGCCCATGTGCGGACGAACAACGTGTGGGAGTTGATCTACAAGTTGCGGTGCCGGGTGCTGATGGATCGGTTCGGCTTCTGGTACGCGGCCGACATCGAGCAGTACGTGCACATGAAGGAGTACTGCGAAATTGTTCGGCGCCTGCCGCAGCAGACGAGGCATTTCCAGACTGATGGGCTGCCCTGCATGCCGCTCGTCGTGGAGCTGTCGCGCTCACTGGATCGCGGGCTTGTCCCTGAAAGCACTGGACCGCGCTGCTTCGACGAGCTCGTGCCGATCGCCGCCGTGGATCGCCATCGTTCCCGGCTGCAAGGGTCGTCGTCGGTGCACAATGGTCACTCCAACGCGAGCACAAGCGGTAAGGCCGTGGCTGCCAGCGGCGCCTCTACAGCTGGCGGTAGCGTCCTCCTCACTAGCGTTGACGATGTGCAATCGCTGCATGGCGGATCGCCGGTTTTTCTGACCAACAAGGGCCACGTGATGATGTTGTCACCGCACATGGTGCCAGGATTGGCGGGTGGTAGCTACAGGGCTGGCGGCAGCATGAGCGGCAGCAGTGCGCAGGTGATCCATATTGACCCACAGTTCCTGCCACCGTCCTTCACCATGCAGCGAAGTCTGTAAAAAGTGCGACCGCAGACACACAAGCGCTGATCATGCCACGTCAACCCTCGTGGCTCCTCTTGTGCCTCTGTCTATGTTGTTGTTGCGACTCTTTCATTGTCCATCTATCGGTGTTGCCCTTCTGCGCTTCTTTTTTTTCCTTATTGTGTGACTCCTCTCCCCTCCCCCGACACACACACACACACATATATATATATATGTACATAGATAGATGTTCCCTTTAAGAGCTGGCGAGCACCGGTCTTATGTATTACTGTTCATATCTCTCTTTTCTCGTGTGAGTATTGGTAAAGGATCGATGATGAGGTTTATGCTGCTTGGAGCTGGAGTGTGTGCGTGCATGCGATCTTGTTTTGGTTCGTTATGCATGTGCTTGTCCTTGGCTTGTTGCAGCTGAATACCGGAGAAAGGCGAGAGTGGGTGGTGGAGATGAGGCGACTTGCCTCTCTCTCTGGCTGCTTCTCGGTGTACGTCTTCTCTTTTTCTTTCACCCCGTTGAACTTCCTTTACTGCATGCGCAAGTGCGCCAGCGCCTTGACAGCGTGCTCTTGATGACGTGCGGGCTAGCGCGTCGCTTTCTCTTTCTGTACGGGTTCTTTGCCCTGTCGAATTCATTGCCTCACGACTTTCCATGCTTGAAGTGCGTGAATATGCATGTATACCTCGTGTGTATCTGATATATCTAGTAGATGGATGCGCATGTAGGTGTATGTGTGTGTGTACATGTACATGCCTATGTATGTATATATATATATATATATATGTATATAGATGCCTCTTAGGACAGTGTGCGTAAGTATATAGGTGTGTGGGGGTGTTCAACGCTTTATGTTCACCCAACGCCCACCTTCTCCATCGTTTTACCTTTACCAAGGAACACACACACACACACACACACACAAAAAGACGAGAAAAGCACCGAGAAAAGGGAACGTTGCAGTGTTTTGCTCTCGTATATGTTGGCTTATGCATGCAAGAATCCTTTCGAAGCTACGTTGAGGTCTCCAAACTAAGGATTGTGCGCGTGCGTGTTCTCTCGTGACATTCACACTTTATTTGTGTCTCTTCCTTCGTTCTATGGCCCTCTCCTCTTGCCTTTTCCATGTGCTTGTGTGCATGTAGGTGTGTGCCTATTCTCTTCTCGGATCACCTCCTCAGCATATACACCATCAGGGTGGGGGGGGGGGGAGAAGGAGAGACATGCACGACGTCGCTCAGCGTGGCCACCGCACCCTCTTCCATTCTCTCACTCGTCCCTGCTCCGTTTACGTTTTCTTCCCGTCTTATTTATTTAGTCCGCTGCGCATCTTCGGTGACGCCGCCGTGTTCCCACCCCCTTTCTCCTACTTGTTTTTTTGTTGATTTCTGCCCTCCTCCCCATTTGTCTACCTCAATTTCTTTTCTTCTAATCTTCTGTTTCTCCATGTGCGCCTCAGCACGTCCCGTGCCGCCAGAGGGAATGCGCACCGAAATGTCTGTTCAGTGTGTTTGTGTCTGCGTCTCGGCGTCTTTGTGAGAGGACGAGAGGCGACGTGTGCGCCTTTTCGTTTTTTTTTTGTACCTATGCTGTGACTGGTGATGTTGGCCATCTTTGTTGCTTTCTCGCTCTGTGCATGCTGCCTGTTTCGCTTCCTCTCCCCCTTTTTGTGTGCCCTGAACCACGCATAGAAACCACTCACGCCTTGTCGAAAATCACGAAGGTCCCCGTGTTGCTGTGCTGCGCTGCGTTGTGTATGAGTAGGTGTGTGTGTGTGTGTTTTATGCTGTCCTGTCGTTGTTCCCTTGTGTGCCGGGTGCATTCGGGTTACACCCAAAGAAGGAAACGAAATGCGCCGCTTTCACGTGGCTGTTCCTCCAGCGTGGGCAGAGAGACACACCAGAGCCACGAAAAGTATGAGCGGAAGGCGAAGGCGCGACTCCTTTCCTTCGTCGGTTACGTGCTCTCCGTGTCTCTTTGCCTTTCTTCGCGGCAGCCGGAGGCCACCGCCCTGTCTTCTGTTTCCATGTTTTATTCCCCTCCCCCCCCCCTCCCATGTAGCGGTGACGTCCTCTCGCTCCTTTTTGGCATTCCGCGTTGCCTCTTCTCGGTCTTGGTTCTCCCACGCCCCATTCGCTCATCTTCGCTGCCTCTCCCCTTCTTTTCGCCTTTTTGTTTGACGGATGGTTGAGTTTTCTTTTGGTGGGTATCTCATGCGTGGGTGCGCATGGGCTGACGCGGACGCGGGCGGTGTGTGTGTGTGTATGTGGGGAGGGGAGGGGAGGAAGGGGCTGGCAACAGCGGCCTTTGTTGTTGTTGTTCTCTCTCTCTCTATTTCTTGCACTTTTGTTTTGTTCCATACTCACCCCATCACCTCTTGTGCTGGTACCTCTTGTTGATATCACTCGTATCTGCGTGCCAAGTCTGCGCGCGCTCTTTACACTCTTGCGAAGGGTTCTTCTGTTCTCCGTCGCACCTCACCCTCCATCAGCTGTGGCGCTGTTTTCTTCCATTCTCCCTCTTCCGGTTTTCGCCTCTTTTCTATGTTTCTGCCTTCGTTGGACCCCCTCCCCCCACTCCCACTGCCTCCGACACGCTCATGATGTGTATGCTGACGCATCGCTCCCATGTCCGCACCCACCCCCCTACGAGCACGCCTATGTAGGCGTCCTACCCCTCTACCCCTTTATCTTTCTTCGCCAGCGCCTCCTCCCATCCAGATCCCTTCCTTTCGAACACCCCTCTCCCCCTTCCCCCGAAAGCCCAAGGAAGAGAAGGAATGATGTGGAGCGGTGGGAGGGGCACACCCCTTATGCCTGTAACCACCATCTTCCTGATGCGCTCTCGTTCTCTCGTGTTTCGCTTTCCTATCCACCACCCCCACGGTTATCCCTTTTCCTCCCTCACCCCTGACACGTTTGCCTGCGCGGTGTGGTCCTTGCGGATGGCGACGGCCCCCTCTCCTTTTCCCCCCTGTCCTTTGCTCTGGTGTGTGCGTGTGTGTGCTTGTGCAGTGCCTCCTCCTCTTTCCCCCTTTCCCTTCTCCATGCCGAGCGTGTTTTCGTCTGGCTTCTTTTTCTCTTTATTTTCATTTTATCTTTTTCAATGATCCTCCCCCCCTCGCACCGTCCCTGCCTCTCTCTCTCTCTCTCTTTCTCAATGCTCGGCGCATACGCGGGAGGGGAGGGCAGCTCGGAACGTGCCACAAAGGCCACTCACTCCTGATAAGGACAGGGCAACAGAAACGCATACACACCCAAGGTGAAATCGCGAAATAGGAGTGGGAGTGTCGGTGTCGGTGGCGGGCCCAACTCGTACCCTGTCCCCTCTACTCACGTCTCTCTCCCTACCCTATCTCTGCGAGACACCCGTCGAGCCGCGTGGGAGCACACCCATTCCATGACAGAGAGCGGCGCTTCCCTCCGTTCCTCGGCTGAGGGTGCGAGCTTGTCGTCACGTCAGTTTGCTTCAGACCTCTCGTGGATACGCTTTCCCGTCTCTGCTCCATGCCGCTGAGAGGTGGAAAGTCACGCGTACGGCATGTCGGGCAAAAGCGGACGCCGACGGATGCGCGCCTGCACGCATGCGCGCCTGAGCTACCCACGCTTTCAGCACCTGCACCCTCGGCGACGCGCGGTTTAAGAGGCACCTCTTCTAATTTCACAAGTCGTCTGGTTCCGCTTTCTCTCCATCTCTGACTTTCCGCCTCTCGCGCTTCCTCGTCCATCGCCTGCTGTCTCCGGCAATCACGCCGGTGCTCTCTATTAGACTTGCAACGCTTGACCGGTAACCCTTACACACACGTATGCGCCTGTGTGGCGTGTGTGGGCGTCTTCACGAACCTACGCGCCCCTCCCTCTGTTGCATGCCAAGCTGCAAAACACGCATTTCTCACGGGCACACCACGCCATCGCTTCATGACAGTACACAGACCCGCACACCGCTGAGCTCGGTGTGGATATGACTGTGATCAAGGGTGAGGAGCTGCGCGAGAAGGGCTACGGCGGCATCTACGCTGTCGGCAAGTGTGCGCAGTACCCGGCGCACCTGGTGACGCTGCGCTACAGGAACCCGAACGCCGCTGAGGGCGCCAAGAGTATTGCGATGGTTGGCAAGGGTATTGTGTACGACTGCGGCGGCCTTGCGCTGAAGCCAGCGGCGCACATGGCGAACATGAAGACGGATATGGGCGGCTCGGCTGGCGTGTTCTGCGCCTTCATCGCGGTGGTGCGCAGCATGAAGATGCAGAGGACTCACTTCAGCCACATCGCCAACATCAGCGTGACGCTGTGCTTGGCGGAGAACGCGATCGGCCCCCAGTCGTACCGCAACGACGACGTTGTGGTGATGAAGTCAGGCAAGTCGGTGGAGGTGATGGACACGGATGCGGAGGGCCGCATTGTGCTGGGCGACGGCGTGTGCTACGCGACGGGCGAGCAGGACTTCGTCCCGGATGTGCTGATCGACATGGCGACGCTGACGTATGCGCAGGGTGTGGCGACGGGCTCGAAGCACGCCGGCGTTTACGCCAGCGACGCCGGGGCGGAGAAGGACATGATCAATGCGGGCCTGCAGTCCGGCGACCTGTGCTACCCAGTGCTGTACTGCCCCGAGTACCACGAGGAGGTGTACAAAAGCCCTTGCGCTGACATGCGCAACGTTGCGAACTCGCCATCCAGCGCCGGCTCGAGCTGCGGCGGGTACTTTGTCGAGCAGCACCTGAGCGAGCGCTTCAGGGGCCCCTTTGTGCACGTTGATATGGCCTACCCCACCTCGAACACGGCTGGCGCCACCGGCTACGGTGTTACTCTCGTGTTCGAGTTTCTGCGCCAGCACTAGCAATGGCTGAAACCGCGGCGTGGCAGGAGCGAAGAGGCGCGACACCCACCCACCCAGCCACACACACACCCACACACACAAGCAAGCAAGCTGATTCTCCTGCAAGGGAGGGGGGAGGGGGCGAACAAGAATACTCGAGGTGGCCGAAAGGATCTCCGGTTTTAGGGGGAGCACTCCGGACGTGTGCGGGGGCACGAAGGGAGTCGTGTGGAAACAAAAGGAAAGCGCCAAAGTGCGCAGGTGGCAGTCGAGTGGCTGAGGAAGTGCGGATGAGGCCATCTTGGCTGCCGATGCACAGCGTGAAGATGGGGCGTGCTGTGCTGCGGCGAAGCATCGTTGGAAAAGAGAGGGTGTGAAGGCGTGCCATCGTGCCGCTCGATACGCCCCCATCGCAGCTGGGTCTCAGAGTTTCTTCTCGCGTGTTTGTGCGGGTCTGCTTTAGGTATGCCAGGCGCACGCTTTCTCTATCCTATTCGCTCCTTCTAACAGCGCGGCGAGTGGCGCGTTTTCATGTGTACGCGTGTGTGTGTGTGCATCTTTCCATTTCGTAGTCCCCGATGACGCGTTCTCAGGCGGGCCGGTGCCGCCCTCATTTTTCAGCCCTTTCTGCTCGATCCTCTGCCGCCCTTTCGTATTCTCTCGCCCCCTACAAACTGGTGGGAGGTCGTCGGCGTGTCTTTGCGCTTGCCCGAGTCTGCAGGCGCTGAGGGTTGCTGCTCTGGCTCCGAGTTGTGCTGCGTTGTTGTAGCTCGCATGGGGTCCCCTCTGCCTTGTTGCTTCCTTGTATGCCTTCTCTCCCTGTCGCCCTCTTCACCGGGTCTCAGGGAAGCACCGGTTTTGTGCGTCGAATCCTATGGGCTCGTTTCCCTCTCTCTACGCGTGTGTATGTGTGCGTGCGTGTCCAGCCTATGCGCGGACTTTGGGCGATAGCGGTGACGCGCGACAAGGATACAGAACCAAGGGTGGCCTCGTTAAGCGACTCGGTGCGACACTGCTGAGAAGGCGGTGGGTGGGAGAGTGAAGGGGTGGAAAGGGCTCATTGCTGGCTGACCGTGCCTTCCTGTGCGGCTGGTTGCCTTTGGTGGCTTCCTTTTTTAACGTCTCCTGCTTTCTCTCTCTTCCGACGATGTTTACCTGTGCGTGCGTGCGCACCTCCATTGATGGCGCGAGTGTGCATATCTCCTCGCACCCTTTTCCTTTCACTGCTATAGACGCTTCTTCCTTTGTGCTTGGTCTCCCTCTTCTCCCTCGCGCGTTCGCGTCTGTGTTGTCTTTGCCTTCGTCTGCGAGTCGTCTCTTCTTCTTTCCGCTGACCTCGGCAGTCTTGCGGATGTAGAGAGGGAGGAGGGGTGCCGCAGAGAGACGTAAAGGCATTGCGGATGACGGCCCCAGCTTCTTCGCCTCCTTGGCGTTATCCACTTTCTCACGACCTCCATCGTAGCTGCAAGCGGTGTCGGCAGTGCACAGGAGGGAGAGGGCGGGTGGGACGAGTTGGAGTGAGCGAGAGAGCGAACGTGCCACGCACCGTTGTCCTTGACAGAAAGGAGTAAAAAAACGTCCGACAAGATCGCCTGCACGCGCACGCGATTTCATCTCGCGCTGTGGCTGTTACCCCCCCCCCCCCCGGTGGCGAGCGAGGATTGGGTTTGCAGTCCAGGCAATGGGGCGGTGGAAGGAATCGACAGTGTGTGGCTTGAGGGGGTGGCGGTGGTGGTTGTGGCGAATAGGAATAGAGAGACGCTTCGTCTCTTCTATCCTCTCCGGGACTTGCAGCTCTTTCGCCGTGATAGGCGCCCCCCCTCTCCCCACCCCCTTCCCCCGAAACCCGCTGTCCCTCGGCTCACGCTTGTGCGCTAAAAAAGCTGTTTGCCACTTGCGAGGCCTACTTACTTGTGCCGGGCCCCCTCTCCCCCCCTCTCCCCCCTCTCCATCTCTTTGTGTCCCCTCTTTCGCCTTTTCTTTTTCCTTGTTCTCCATCGAACAACTTTCCGCACTGTCTCTGCCTCTCACACGAGCGCACGAGCCACGCCTGCACACTTCTCGATTTCGTTCTTCGGAGTTGTTTATCGGCTTCCTGATCGTCGCGCTCCCCCTCCTCCTCCTTTCTTCATCCACACGGTTGCTTCTGTGTTGCATCCACTTATCGTTCTTACTTGTTCTCTATAAATCGATCTTCGTGCGTGTGTGTGTGTCTGCACTACCGACGTCAAGTGCCTGCCACTCCCGAATCTGTTGTTGTGTTTCTTTTTTTTGTGTTTCGCGTACGCCACGCCGTGTCTTTCATCACCGCCGGCTTCGCCCTGCGCCCCTGCTGTCGCTTTCGTTTTGCAAAGCTGTCCCTCACGTTGTCTCCGTATCTTGGTCAGACACGCCCGCGATGAAGCGCCCGCGTTCCAACTCGATGGCGGAGGAGACGGCGGTGTCGGCGTACGTGCAGACGTGCGCGAACTTCAGGTCGAATGTGACGTTCACGGACATCTCGAAGGTATCATGTGTTGCGCCGCACGTGCTTCTGGTGGGCGCGCTGGAGCAGCTGCGCGATAACTCTCTCAAGTCCGTGCTGTTCTACTGCCCGGCTGTCGCGGAGGCGCTGCAGCGCGTGAAGGCTGGTGCGACGGTGAAGACGCTTGCGGAGGTTCCGGGGCGCAAGGGCTACACGGAGGTGATGGTGACGGCGCTGCCGGCAACCACGTCGCGCACAAACTGCCCTTACCGCGCGGACAGCATGTCGGAGGCCGTCGCTGCTGCGTGCGGGAGCGTCGAAGAAGGCGAGGTGCTTGACGTGTACGTGCGCGCACCTGCTGGCTCCGAGACGGCGGTCGCGAACGCTGTTGCGCGCGCTGCGCCGCACTCGTACACCGCGAAGGCCAGGCAGGCGACGAAGGCGTACATGAAGCAGGCAATGACGTTGAACGTCGTGATGTCGTCACGCGCTGCGTTCACACACGAGCTGGTGCGCGGAAAGTCCGTGTGCGTGGCGGAGCTGGAGGCGATCTGCACGTCTGTGCAGCTGTGCCAGCGCCTGGTGGACACGCCGCCGTGCATGCTGGACACTGTCGTGTACGCTGAGATCGCTGCTGCTTACGCCGCTGAGCTCGGTGTGGATATGACTGTGATCAAGGGTGAGGAGCTGCGCGAGAAGGGCTACGGCGGCATCTACGCTGTCGGCAAGTGTGCGCAGTACCCGGCGCACCTGGTGACGCTGCGCTACAGGAACCCGAACGCCGCTGAGGGCGCCAAGAGTATTGCGATGGTTGGCAAGGGTATTGTGTACGACTGCGGCGGCCTTGCGCTGAAGCCAGCGGCGCACATGGCGAACATGAAGACGGATATGGGCGGCTCGGCTGGCGTGTTCTGCGCCTTCATCGCGGTGGTGCGCAGCATGAAGATGCAGAGGACTCACTTCAGCCACATCGCCAACATCAGCGTGACGCTGTGCTTGGCGGAGAACGCGATCGGCCCCCAGTCGTACCGCAACGACGACGTTGTGGTGATGAAGTCAGGCAAGTCGGTGGAGGTGATGGACACGGATGCGGAGGGCCGCATTGTGCTGGGCGACGGCGTGTGCTGGGCGACGGCGTGTGCTACGCGACGGGCGAGCAGGACTTCGTCCCGGATGTGCTGATCGACATGGCGACGCTGACGTATGCGCAGGGTGTGGCGACCGGCTCGAAGCACGCCGGCGTTTACGCCAGCGACGCCGGGGCGGAGAAGGACATGATCACTGCGGGTCTGCAGTCCGGCGACCTGTGCTACCCAGTGCTGTACTGCCCCGAGTACCACGAGGAGGTGTACAAAAGCCCTTGCGCTGACATGCGCAACGTTGAGAACTCGCCATCCAGCGCCGGCTCGAGCTGCGGCGGGTACTTTGTCGAGCAGCACCTGAGCGAGCGCTTCAGGGGCCCCTTTGTGCACGTTGATATGGCCTACCCCACCTCGAACACGGCTGGCGCCACCGGCTACGGTGTTACTCTCGTGTTCGAGTTTCTGCGCCAGCACTAGCAATGGCTGAAACCGCGGCGTGGCAGGAGCGAAGAGGCGCGACACCCACCCACCCAGCCACACACACACCCACACACCCACACACACAAGCAAGCAAGCTGATTCTCCTGCAAGGGAGGGGGCGAACAAGAATACTCGAGGTGGCCGAAAGGATCTCCGGTTTTAGGGGGAGCACTCCGGACGTGTGCGGGGGCACGAAGGGAGTCGTGTGGAAACAAAAGGAAAGCGCCAAAGTGCGCAGGTGGCAGTCGAGTGGCTGAGGAAGTGCGGATGAGGCCATCTTGGCTGCCGATGCACAGCGTGAAGATGGGGCGTGCTGTGCTGCGGCGAAGCATCGTTGGAAAAGAGAGGGTGTGAAGGCGTGCCATCGTGCCGCTCGATACGCCCCCATCGCAGCTGGGTCTCAGAGTTTCTTCTCGCGTGTTTGTGCGGGTCTGCTTTAGGTATGCCAGGCGCACGCTTTCTCTATCCTATTCGCTCCTTCTAACAGCGCGGCGAGTGGCGCGTTTTCATGTGTACACGTGTGGTGTGTGTGTGCATCTTTCCATTTCGTAGTCCCCGATGACGCGTTCTCAGGCGGGCCGGTGCCGCCCTCATTTTTCAGCCCTTTCTGCTCGATCCTCTGCCGCCCTTTCGTATTCTCTCGCCCCCTACAAACTGGTGGGAGGTCGTCGGCGTGTCTTTGCGCTTGCCCGAGTCTGCAGGCGCTGAGGGTTGCTGCTCTGGCTCCGAGTTGTGCTGCGTTGTTGTAGCTCGCATGGGGTCCCCTCTGCCTTGTTGCTTCCTTGTATGCCTTCTCTCCCTGTCGCCCTCTTCACCGGGTCTCAGGGAAGCACCGGTTTTGTGCGTCGAATCCTATGGGCTCGTTTCCCTCTCTCTACGCGTGTGTATGTGTGCGTGCGTGTCCAGCCTATGCGCGGACTTTGGGCGATAGCGGTGACGCGCGACAAGGATACAGAACCAAGGGTGGCCTCGTTAAGCGACTCGGTGCGACACTGCTGAGAAGGCGGTGGGTGGGAGAGTGAAGGGGTGGAAAGGGCTCATTGCTGGCTGACCGTGCCTTCCTGTGCGGCTGGTTGCCTTTGGTGGCTTCCTTTTTTAACGTCTCCTGCTTTCTCTCTCTTCCGACGATGTTTACCTGTGCGTGCGTGCGCACCTCCATTGATGGCGCGAGTGTGCATATCTCCTCGCACCCTTTTCCTTTCACTGCTATAGACGCTTCTTCCTTTGTGCTTGGTCTCCCTCTTCTCCCTCGCGCGTTCGCGTCTGTGTTGTCTTTGCCTTCGTCTGCGAGTCGTCTCTTCTTCTTTCCGCTGACCTCGGCAGTCTTGCGGATGTAGAGAGGGAGGAGGGGTGCCGCAGAGAGACGTAAAGGCATTGCGGATGACGGCCCCAGCTTCTTCGCCTCCTTGGCGTTATCCCTTTCTCACGACCTCCATCGTAGCTGCAAGCGGTGTCGGCAGTGCACAGGAGGGAGAGGGCGGGTGGGACGAGTTGGAGTGAGCGAGAGAGCGAACGTGCCACGCACCGTTGTCCTTGACAGAAAGGAGTAAAAAAAACGTCCGACAAGATCGCCTGCACGCGCACGCGATTTCATCTCGCGCTGTAGCTGTTACCCCCCCCCCCCCCCGGTGGCGAGCGAGGATTGGGTTTGCAGTCCAGGCAATGGGGCGGTGGAAGGAATCGACAGTGTGTGGCTTGAGGGGGTGGCGGTGGTGGTTGTGGCGAATAGGAATAGAGAGACGCTTCGTCTCTTCTATCCTCTCCGGGACTTGCAGCTCTTTCGCCGTGATAGGCGCCCCCCCTCTCCCCACCCCCTTCCCCCGAAACCCGCTGTCCCTCGGCTCACGCTTGTGCGCTAAAAAAGCTGTTTGCCGCTTGCGAGGCCTACTTACTTGTGCCGGGCCCCCTCTCCCCCCCTCTCCCTCTCTCTCCATCTCTTTGTGTCCCCTCTTTCGCCTTTTCTTTTTCCTTGTTCTCCATCGAACAACTTTCCGCACTGTCTCTGCCTCTCACACGAGCGCACGAGCCACGCCTGCACACTTCTCGATTTCGTTCTTCGGAGTTGTTTATCGGCTTCCTGATCGTCGCGCTCCCCCTCCTCCTCCTTTCTTCATCCACACGGTTGCTTCTGTGTTGCATCCACTTATCGTTCTTACTTGTTCTCTATAAATCGATCTTCGTGCGTGTGTGTGTGTCTGCACTACCGACGTCAAGTGCCTGCCACTCCCGAATCTGTTGTTGTGTTTCTTTTTTTTTGTGTTTCGCGTACGCCACGCCGTGTCTTTCATCACCGCCGGCTTCGCCCTGCGCCCCTGCTGTCGCTTTCGTTTTGCAAAGCTGTCCCTCACGTTGTCTCCGTATCTTGGTCAGACACGCCCGCGATGAAGCGCCCGCGTTCCAACTCGATGGCGGAGGAGACGGCGGTGTCGGCGTACGTGCAGACGTGCGCGAACTTCAGGTCGAATGTGACGTTCACGGACATCTCGAAGGTATCATGTGTTGCGCCGCACGTGCTTCTGGTGGGCGCGCTGGAGCAGCTGCGCGATAACTCTCTCAAGTCCGTGCTGTTCTACTGCCCGGCTGTCGCGGAGGCGCTGCAGCGCGTGAAGGCTGGTGCGACGGTGAAGACGCTTGCGGAGGTTCCGGGGCGCAAGGGCTACACGGAGGTGATGGTGACGGCGCTGCCGGCAACCACGTCGCGCACAAACTGCCCTTACCGCGCGGACAGCATGTCTGAGGCCGTCGCTGCTGCGTGCGGGAGCGTCGAAGAAGGCGAGGTGCTTGACGTGTACGTGCGCGCACCTGCTGGCTCCGAGACGGCGGTCGCGAACGCTGTTGCGCGCGCTGCGCCGCACTCGTACACCGCGAAGGCCAGGCAGGCGACGAAGGCGTACATGAAGCAGGCAATGACGTTGAACGTCGTGATGTCGTCACGCGCTGCGTTCACACACGAGCTGGTGCGCGGAAAGTCCGTGTGCGTGGCGGAGCTGGAGGCGATCTGCACGTCTGTGCAGCTGTGCCAGCGCCTGGTGGACACGCCGCCGTGCATGCTGGACACTGTCGTGTACGCTGAGATCGCTGCTGCTTACGCCGCTGAGCTCGGTGTGGATATGACTGTGATCAAGGGTGAGGAGCTGCGCGAGAAGGGCTACGGCGGCATCTACGCTGTCGGCAAGTGTGCGCAGTACCCGGCGCACCTGGTGACGCTGCGCTACAGGAACCCGAACGCCGCTGAGGGCGCCAAGAGTATTGCGATGGTTGGCAAGGGTATTGTGTACGACTGCGGCGGCCTTGCGCTGAAGCCAGCGGCGCACATGGCGAACATGAAGACGGATATGGGCGGCTCGGCTGGCGTGTTCTGCGCCTTCATCGCGGTGGTGCGCAGCATGAAGATGCAGAGGACTCACTTCAGCCACATCGCCAACATCAGCGTGACGCTGTGCTTGGCGGAGAACGCGATCGGCCCCCAGCGTACCGCAACGACGACGTTGTGGTGATGAAGTCAGGCAAGTCGGTGGAGGTGATGAACACGGATGCGGAGGGCCGCATTGTGCTGGGCGACGGCGTGTGCTACGCGACGGGCGAGCAGGACTTCGTCCCGGATGTGCTGATCGACATGGCGACGCTGACGGGTGCGCAGGGTGTGGCGACGGGCTCGAAGCACGCCGGCGTTTACGCCAGCGACGCCGGGGCGGAGAAGGACATGATCAATGCGGGCCTGCAGTCCGGCGACCTGTGCTACCCAGTGCTGTACTGCCCCGAGTACCACGAGGAGGTGTACAAAAGCCCTTGCGCTGACATGCGCAACGTTGCGAACTCGCCATCCAGCGCCGGCTCGAGCTGCGGCGGGTACTTTGTCGAGCAGCACCTGAGCGAGCGCTTCAGGGGCCCCTTTGTGCACGTTGATATGGCCTACCCCACCTCGAACACGGCTGGCGCCACCGGCTACGGTGTTACTCTCGTGTTCGAGTTTCTGCGCCAGCACTAGCAATGGCTGAAACCGCGGCGTGGCAGGAGCGAAGAGGCGCGACACCCACCCACCCAGCCACACACACACCCACACACACAAGCAAGCAAGCTGATTCTCCTGCAAGGGAGGGGTGAGTTAGGATGCACCGGCTACTCCAACTTGGTCTGGCTGCGCCTGTCGGACCCCGTCACTGGTGTTTCGCTGGGTTGCCTTCTCTGACTTTCACTTTTTTCTTTGTGTCCTTTTGTGCGCTTCAGCACGCGCAGGGCCACCCGCGCTCGGGCAGCTCGCGGCACAGTGCGCATCCGCCGAGCAGGCCGCTTGGGGGCGCCGTCTGTAGCCCGTTTTCGTGTGTTTTTCCCTTCCTTGAGTTTTTTTTTTTGTGTATGTTCGTTCCAGGTCATGTTGTTTGTTCTGAAAAAAGCGTCGTTTTTAGCCAATCAAGCGAGCTGTAGACCCATGCCCGGGCATTGTGGGCGACGCACGTTGGCTGTCGCTTCTGTGTGTTCCCACCCCCCTCATCGACGTTTTACCGTGTACGGCTATGCGCACGGCAGCCTTCCTCTCTTGCCTTCACGCAGGTGTCGGGCGGGTGGCGACGGACAAGCGACAGCGCAGCGTGCTGCGGAAGTGAGGGAGGGGGCAGAGGTTTTGGAGAGCGATGCGGGTTTGCTTGATTGTGTGCGCTAAGCCGTGAGGAGCGGAGTAGTAGTATTCGAGGCAAGAGCAAAGTGAAAAGCCGGCAAGGCGACGTGTCGTTTTCCTCTTTCTGAAGGGACTCGACTCGTGTGGCTGTCTTGCACACCGACGCACACTCACAGACAAGCAGAGACGTACACACACACACACACACATATATATATATATATATATATATATGTATATGTATAACTCCCCGTCTGTACGCGCGCATCTTTTCTGTGTTTGTTTCTTTTTCTCTCTGTGCGCGTGTGCGTGTGCTTACCCTTCTCTTCTTTTGTGTTTTTTTTTTCTCTTCAGTGGGGTGTCTTGAGCGATTACCGAAGCAAGCAAGGAGGAAGGAGAGGGAGAGCGAGAGACGCACATGGATAGCCGTCAAGGAAACGGGGCTGCGTCTGTTGGCGGCCGGCCCCTACCCCGGCTCCGTTCTTCGCAGCGCAGGCCTCATAGGTGCGTACGCGCACGCGCATATATACAGACGCCAACGTGCAGCGACACGCACCATTACCGCCTTTGGGCGCACTTGCAGTGCGCGTCGCATGTGTGCGTGTGTGTGCCTTGCGGGAGAGGCAGAGGAGGGCAAAACAAAAAAAGAGCGTTGCTCTGTGCCGAGTTGCACTGCGCGAAGGAAGGAAAGTGTGTGCGACGTGTGGGCATGGGTGTCTCTGAGGGACTCGGGGACAGCTGATGGATACGATGTGGAGAGGTGCAGCGCAAGGGCAACATCAGTAACAGCGAGTTTCGCCTCCCCCACCGCCTCCCTCCTGCCCTGCGCTGCTCCACGCTTCATGCGCTTTCGTTTTCTTTCTCGCTGCCCTTCACTTCTCTCCCTTTTCCTTCCGTCGCGCCCCTGTCCTTTACGCTGATCATTTTCGCGGAAGCGCGTTCGCGTCCGCCCGCGCAGCGAGGCCTCGACAAGAGCAGGATACTGTCACACGTGCGCATGATCAAAATTGCACTCCCCTCTCGCCTGCGCTGTTCTTCTTTCTTCGGCGTGCCCCTTCTTCAGCTTTCCATTCACCAATCAGCGGGAACAACGCACACGCACACACATACAAAAAAGCACGCACCTATAGAAAGGTAGACGGCGAGGCTCTGCCGCCGTTCGGCTCTGCTCTTTTTTGTTCGTTCCTTTCCAGCAGTTTCGCTGCCTCGTGTGTGTGTGTGGGGGGGGGCGTGGTGTGCTACTTCGCTGCTGCCGTAGAAGGACAGAAAGGGAACTCGAAAACGCCGACGCTGGGCGACATCCGTTCCAGCATCACAGGCACATAAGCTCACACACGCACATCGCATATTTGCATACACCCAGCTCCGCGCGCACGTGCGCTGTCGCTCCCCACTCACGAGAGGCACGACAGTAAACACAGGAGAGGGACCGCGCGGTCTTGAGCGTGGGCGTTGCCGCGTAGCCCCCCTTTTTTCGGCTTGCCGCTTTACTCAGTCTGGGGTTCAGAGGGGGCCTGCCTCACCTCTACACTCACCGCGAGCTGGTCTCTCACGTTGTCACGTAGCCGCGCGCCGTTTTTTCCTTCAGCAGAGGGTGGTGTTGCTCTGGTGTCGGTCATGCGCACTAGATGGGCGACGAGCAGATCACGCAGAAGCAAGTGCGCTCCAGCGTAATAGATGGTGCTGCAGGGCCGCCGCCATCTCTGCCACAAAGGCAAGCGACAGGGCGGAAAACGGGTGACCACATCGCACATGTTTTTCGTGCTCTCCAGCAGCTGCAACCGCGCGTGTCGGGGCTAGCGGCATCCTCTTCACAGCCCACCAACTCGTCAGCGTTCGAGAATGGCGCCGCTGCGTGGATGTGCAGTCACCTGGACCTTCTTTGGGAGTCGATTGCGCCTTCGGTTACGGAAACACCATCAGCGCACGTCAACGCTGCTGCTGCTTCCATGCCCACGCACCCACGCACGCGGCTTGTTCTTCAGCTTCTCGCCTTGGAAGCTCTTCGGCGAGAGCAGCGGCGAGGCGTTTCTCCGCTGAGTTCTCCGCCGCGCTCCTCTGTGTCGACCGCCGCATCCCTTCTGGAAGCGGCTAGCGGGGCGGCGACGCCCGCTGCTGCTGCTGCTGCTGCGCCGGCTGCTTGCCGCTCTCTACGCCGTGGGCCCTCGTGTCACCGTGATACCGGCTTTGAGGAGGGCGGTTTGCCTGTTGTGTATCACTGGCTGTGGCAGCGTGCTGCGGCGCTTCCGTCCGGGCTGGCCGTGGCCGAGTCTCCATATGGCGATCTCAGTGCTCTCATGATGGAGTGGGCGACGCTGGCGCTGCCGGCGTGGCTGGAGAGCCCAGAAGAAGTGCGGTGGCGATACGAGCATGATGAGGTGCTGCGCCTTGTACATGAGAGCGCCACCGCAGCGGCAGCGTGCGGTTTTGCCAACGCAGAAAAGGGAGCACGAGAAGCGGAAGAAACGGCGCGACAGTGCCGGGTCTGGTGCAGCAAGCAGACACTAGTGCAGCTGACACTGTCGCCGCGAACAGTGTTTGCAGCCTCGGCCGCAACCAAGCCGCATTCATGCCGCAGGTGAAGGACGTCAACGATGAAGGTGTGCCGGAGCCATCATTGGCTGCCGTACCCGGACCGCTATCGACGTCCACTGCGCATGGTGCACCTTCTTCCTCTCCTCGACGAGTGCTGCAGCTCGTCGTTGCGGCGGCAGCGAACCTCGCTACCCCGCAGCAGGCCAATCTCACCATCGCCAAAACCACTGCTGTCGCCCCGTTGCCCAGCCCAGCCGCGGAGAGCGAAGAGGCGCTGGTGAAGGAAACTGGAAGGGAGCCGACGAGTGTATCGGGCGCCGTTGCAGCCTTTCTGATGCCGCCACCACTGCAGTCCCAGGTTGGTGACACGCCGGCGATGCGCTCAGCAAACGCCGCTGGTAGTGGCGATGGCGACACGGGAGTCAAGAAGAGACTGGCCATACAACTGCTCCGCACCACCGGCGGCACAGCTGTCCCTCGAGAGGCAGCTACGGCTGCCACAGCCATCGCCGTGGAGCCTTCGTGTAGCACTGCCGTCGACGACGTGGTGGCGAGAGTAGCGACGAGGTCGCCAATGCTACTCAGCGACGAGGGCGTCACGGATGGCGATGGCGAAGCGCGAGGGTTGATGGCCGAGGCGAATGACAGCGCTCAGGATGGCAGTGCACGTGTCTCACCAGCCCCAGAGGCAGCGGAGAACACCGCGTGTGCATGAGGTCGCGCCTGCGCCGCTGGCGACGTATCGCTCCTGTTGTTTTGGATGCCCCTCCAGGCAGCGAGGCAGCCCAGGACGTGTGCACTGTGCTGGAGGCGCTGGGCTTTGTGGCGGCTGGCGAGGACGACTGTGCCGACAAGACTCTTACGGAACTGGTACCGCCTTGTTGCTCAGCGCAGGCGCCTGGGGAGCTGCTGAAGGGGCCGAAGGTGCCCGCCTCACGCCGTTTCAGCGAGGGTGCAGCACGTGCGCGGATGCCTCTGTGTCCTCTCGGCCGTCTGCCTCCTCTCCTCACGGCGCATGCGTGGCTGTCGAGCCCATCGCTTCGATCATCATGGCTCGCCCACATTATTGCAGTTCCGTCCCCAGAATGCTCGCTCGCTGTCGGCGACGACGGCAGCGAAGCGTGCCTCAAGGACGGAGGGACGGCGCTGGGGTCTTCGAGAGACGCTCCGGCCACTCCGCTGCCCGTGCCCGCGTCGTCGCCTTCATCCTCGGCGCACTGCAGCGGTGCTACGCCTCCTCACCCGCAGCTGCCCGCAGCATCTCCTGCGCTTTCCTGCATCGCGTTGGCGGACCATCGCGTGTTTGCGATGCTCGATGAACTGCTGTGGTGCGCGCATCCATCTGCAAGCGCTTTTCTGCTTAGTTTCGAGGAGAACTTGCACACGTACTTGTGCTATCCGTTGGCTGGGGTGTGCGCAGCGGCACCTACAGCAGCGACGGCGACGAAGTCGGGGTTCTGCCAGTCGCTTTCTCACCTTGAACAAGGGGCGTGCATTGCTGGCAGTCATGGCACCTCTGCTCCTCGCCCTCTCACGGTGTCCGCCTGGAAGGCATACCTGGAGCTACGGTATGGAAAGGCACACCTGCCGCAGCCGAAGCACTTGCATCCTTCTCCCTTGAGGACGGTGCCTTCCAATAAGGCAGCGGCTTCGAAGAGTGGCACCGGTCAGAACGCCGAGCCCGGCGTTACTGCCTCTGCTGCTGCCGCCCCTTTAACAGCAGGCGGTCCGCACCGCACCAAAAAGCGGGAGGTAGGGGGGCGCACTGCAGAGGATGAGGCGGCCCTACGACCCGCGATGTCGTCCGTCGCTGCGTCTGCCGCTGTGGCGGCGCGCACACCACTCCTGCCGTTCGTTGCAGCAGCCATTGCCGCGTCGTCCTCGGCGACGGCGAGCACCGCCACCTACGCCGCAGTCATGGACGTGGGGGCGATGGTGTTCCTGGCGGAGCTGCGCCGTGTTGGTGCCATCGCCATGGTGGAGAAAGCAAGGGCGCCGTGCAGGTCCTACAGGCGTGCCACGCGGGTCGCTGTGCGGGGCCGCTGCGGCATTCGACACAGCAGCGCGGTGGAGAAAGCGGTGGCAGTGCGGAATCAGGCATGTGCGTGGAATCGACCGCCGACGCAGAGGGCGTGCGGCAGTTTTCTTCTGCCGCTGCCGACGCTTCTTGTTTCAAGGCCGTGCAAGGCGGGTGTGGCATATCGGTTTCCTCGCTGCAGGCCCTCTTGGAGGGCACCGTTGAGTGTGACACATCACTGCGCAGGTATGTTTGCAGGTGGTTTGCGCCGCTGTCACCGCCGTCTGCCGTCACCATGGCGAACCACGTGCAGGAATCGCCGAGGGATGTACGGGACGAAAAGCGCTCGCTGCTGACGGTGGCTGCGCATCTGTGGTTGGCGCTCGTGACGGTGCTCAGTCTTGGTGAGAGTGCAACGGCCCAGTACGTACGCGGCGTCCTGATGCCGCCGGCTAGGTTGCCAGTTACGCCTTGCTCTCCCTCTCCCACATCGGCCGCAGCTGTAGGGCAGTGGCAGAGGGAGAGGCGGTCGGCGCGCCCTCGTGGGTGGTGAGGACGTCGCTGGCGCCGTTCACGATGCCAACACTGTTTCGAAGCACGCTGGAGGATCTATATCAGGAGGAGAGCGCAGCAACCGCCGCTGCTGTGGCCGTGGCGGGAAAAGACCACAACCCGCCATGCCGACCGTCTTTACTGCCGCTGTGCGCGCCGGGCTTTCTGCGAGATGAAGAGGACCCGGCGAGTAGGGCGACAGCCAGATGCCGAGCGGCGCCCGCTTCTGTGGCAACAGCGACGCTGCAAGGGTGTGCGCCCGTGACCCCAGCGACCCAGGACACACTTGTGCTGAGCGCGGCAGTGGCGCTGCGGCACCCTCGCGTGATACTCCGGCAACTTCACTTTCTGTGGCAGCTGAGCAACTGCGAGAACCGCGACGGGTATGCGACTAAGGCCGACGACAGCTCGCACCACTCAGCGACGCTCAGCTCCCCGTCACCTGCCCCGCCCGATACCGGAAGGACAGCAGCAAGCACCCGGAGAGCCGCCGGGGCAGCGGACCACCGCGCTACTGCGAAGGGCACCAGCGACCCTAAAGCGCTCTCTTTCAAGCAGGAGTTCGCCACTCGAGTTGCCAGTCTCGTGGAGTGCGTGCAGATGGCCTCTCTGGCTGGGCTGCCGCCACCACTCGCCGCATCACTGACGCCGTCCAGACCATCGCCTAGCGCAGTTCCGGCAGAGGCTGCCGGCGGTGCGCTGAGCGGAGGTGCGTCTGCCTCTTCGATGCGGCAATGGTCGACAGGGCCAAGCACTTCAGCAGTGCATGTGTCGGCTGCCGTCGCACCGTCACAGCGGCAGTGCGGCGCAGCAGCTGTGCCACCTCGTGTGCCTCCCCCAAACGCCGACTCTGCCAGAGCGGTCACCGCTCATGCGACATCGACTCGCCTGCGCCTGCAACTCTCGTCCAAGACGTCGCCCTCCAGCGCCGTCACAGCTGGCGTAGGCGCATTTAAGGCTCCAACCACCGACGGTGTGAAGCGGTCGCGCGAGATGGACGAGGTGGATGTGGGCGTCACGGAGCCTGCTGTGCTGTCGAGCTCGGAGAACGTTGCGGCGAGGAGCTCGCAGCCGGGAAAGCGGCATCGCATGGACGGCGTCGCGACGCACGCTCTGCAACTCAAATCGGATAGCTGGGCACGAGCGCCGCCGCCGCCGCCGCCACTGGAGAGCCTGGCGGAGTTGCACGTTCGCTGGGCAGACGAGGTACACGAAAAGGGCGGTTCGGTGAGGCTTTCGCTCACACCTTTGGCAGCCACCTCTTCGGGGGCGGCGAGCGACGTTGAGGCCACGACGCCGAGGTCAGCGCTTCTCCTCACTGTGGTGGCTGACACCCTCTGGGATGTACTCCAGCACATACACGCACAGGTACTCGGAGTAGCCGTAGGCAGCGCTCATGTGCCTCGCGGCGATGACCCGACTCCAAACGATCCTTCAGCTGCGGCATCTGCTTCGCCCTCAGTCCTCCTCAGGGATGCCGAGGCGACGCCAGGAGGTGTACCTGTGCGTCGTACGCTGCTGCGGCTGCGCGTGAGCCCCGCCTACCGCGCCCTGCAGCGCCTGTGGCAGGCCATCAACCCCCCAACCGTCTCCGAGCGTAGCGTGGTTGTCTCCTCGAAAGCTGGTACCCTCCCTCCTACTGGTGGTGCCGCAGCGGGCCACCCACGGCTGGACGTGGTTCTCCCCGCCACTGCTTCTCGGCTGGCAACAGCGGTCGACCTGCGCGTCTACACTTCCCTGACAGCGTCGCTGCGTGGCGTTGTGTGCGTTGTGCTCGGATACGCGGTGCATGAGTGCTTGCAGGCCATCTGGTGCAACTGGTGTGCGCTGTGCAACGTGCACGAAGACCCCGCGGCGACGGCGGCTGCGCTACGGCGTCATCTGGTTCAGCGCAACAGCCGTCGCGCACGCCTTTTCCACCTTCGCATGGGTCGTACGCGTGGCTCGCGGGGCAGCTCCGCGCACTTCTAGACGAGATCCTTCAACCTCTTAATCGTATTCTAAAGGCGTCTCTCTCGGGAGTGCACGACATCGAGCCTGTCGGCGACCGAGGCGCGCCCGACGTCGTGAGGTGCGACGGACACGCTCTGGCAGAACCACTTTCCTCATCGCTCAGACAGCCTGGCGCTACGCATGTGGAGACACTTGCGACAGCAGCTTGGCTGACCTACAAGCCCCTTGGGCTCGTGCTTCTGCCGGCTCACATCAGCCGGCTTGACGCCGCCATGCCTCGCTGCCTGCGCGGCGACTGCGCAGCGATGAGTGGAGACCTTCACCGCCTAGATGCGTATGGGGCGTGGGCGCAAGTGAAAGTGGCACTTCAGCAAGCCGGCGTGCAGGCGTGAGCTGCGCAGCCTCCACCCCAGTGCCAACGTTGTTTCTCCTGTTTTTTTGTCGGATACTCCTGCGGCGTTGAAGACACACGCAGGCGGCAGCAAGACTAAGACGGTGAGCTGCTGCGGGGAGACGCAGACAGGCAGACAGGCACACGCCCAGTGCCCCGAATAGCGGCGGGCGTAGCCGCGCACGTGACACGGACCTGTGGAGGAGTCGCGGAAAAGAACTGCGGGGATGCAGCAGACGTGTGAGGGAAGCGTTTATGGCGTGAATGTTTTTTTTTTTTTTGTGTTTCCTCTGCCTTGGTTCAAATCAGAATGGACGTGGTGTGTGTGTGTGTGTGTGTGTGTGTGTGTGTGTGTGTGTGTGTGCCCTCCTCCCCCGGCTTTCCCCCTTCCCTGTCCTTTCTCTTTGACCCCAGCCACTGAGCTCATGCACGGCCACTGGAACAGCAGCAGCTCCCACCAACAAGCGAGAGAGCAGGAAAACAAAAAACGAAAAGCTCCACAACTCTAGCTGCTTCCTCGCAGTGTGTGTGTGCAACAGATGGTCTCGCACGGTGCCGACACCGCTGATGTTTTTGCTCGGCGTTTTTCTTGTTATGCTTTGCAACGATGCTGGCCGTCGCGGGTCTCGGTGCCGCTGGACACGGTCCGCGGGTGTTGGTGTGGGAGGATGACGCCACCAACGAAGATGGCGGCCTTGCCGATGTCTCGCCCTCTCCGCCTCTCTGCCCTGCCACCCTTCTCTCGCTGTCTCTCTTGGCTTCGTTCTGCGCTTCCCGATTGCTCGCTACCCCTGCACCACAACGTCCGCATCGGTATATATATGTTTGCGCAGGCGTCGAAGGAGAGCGGGGCGGATAGCGGGCGTGTGTCGCGTGCCTGCTCTCGGCTCCCGCTCTTCTTCAAGTGTGGTGTTGGTGCTTGGTGCTCCTCATGTTATTCCTCTCCACTCGTCACAGCTACAAGCACGTGGTGAAGACTCCGCAGCATCATCGCGGACGTGCGCGTAATGGCGAGAGGTCGAGAGTGTGAGAGCTGTGGGAGTTTGTTGTCTTCGTATCCATGCCCGCTCTCTTATAGTATATTTTTCTCGGCTTCAGCGGCCGTTGAGAGTGCCGACGCGTGCCCGAACGATGTGCGGGGGTACTCATGGCATGTATCGCTGTCTGGGTAGGTGTATGCGCCTACTCTGTTGTGACCAGTGTAGGTGTCGCCTACTCGTCTCATCTGCTGATCTTTTTTGTTTTGCTTCTTCGTTGTGTCCATGGACGTTGCGTTCCTCTTCGTCTTGACTCTTCCCCCGGGCCCATTCCCTCGCTTCATCTCTCTCCATGCATCGCGTGATGCGCCCCCCTCCCCCAAAAGAAAAACGCAAGGCACAGACAGACAAAGACACGGAAGAGAGGGGACGGCGTGTGCGTGTGTTCTTCACTTGCTACAATGCCACGTCGCTACCAGGTGAGGGCGAGCGCATCCGCGCGTGCGTATCTCTCCGTCACACACACACACACACACACACTCTCTCACTTGCGTTTCGCGTCGTGACGGCAGCTGGCATGTGCGAGCGCCTCTTCCCTTTTTTGTTTTTCTCGTGTTACTTCCTCTTTGAGCCCACCTCCCTCGCTCCTTACCTGCGCCCACTCACATAACACACCCACCCACACACGTGAAAGCTAAAACGCACGCAAGACGCTCTCTGCCCTCCCCACGGCGCCCACCCTCCTCCTACGCTCTTTTTTTTTGTGCGAAACGATAAGGACAAGCTATCTCGCGACTCTTCCGCTCGCGATCACCCCCCCCCCCTCCCCTCCCCTCCGTCGATCTCTCCTCTTCGCACTGACACGGTTGCCCACGGACGAAAATGGCTGAGGATTCGAGTAAGGAGCTGCACCTGCAGGTGCTGGCGCGCGGCCCCCAGAGGCACATCAGCGATCTGCACCGCTTCGCGCTGCTTCTCGTCGGCTCTTTCGGCACTATCTGCGGCTCCTTCGGCTACGCCTTCACCCTGGTTTTGCCAAGGATGCAGGAGCGCTACAACCTCTCGCAGCGCGACTTGGCCTCCGTGACGACTGTAGGCCTCGTGTTCGGATTCTTCATGCTCCCCTTCGGAACTCTGTACGACTACCTTGGACCGCTGCCGGTAGCGATCTTGTCCATGATTTCGTACCCGCTCGGTGCCATCCTGACGGCGCTGTGCTTCGAGGGCGTGATCGAGGGCAACACTCTGCGGCTTTGCGTCTTCAATTCCTTCCAGAGCGTGGGCATGTCCCTGACGGATATTGTGTGCTGTATGACGGTGCTGTCGTACTTCCCATCGAACCGCGGCACCGTGATTGCGCTGCTGAAGACGTTCCCCGGCCTCGGCTCTGCGATTGTTGGCTCCTTCTTCGCCGGATTCTTTAACGAGCAGGTCTCGCAGTACTTGTACTTCCTGGCTGTCTTCGCCTTTCTCACGAACACAGCGTGCGCCCTCGTGATGCGGCTGCCCCCCTACCACCTGACCGGGTACCAGGAAAGCCATCTGAGCGAGGAGGAGAAGGGGCGCCGCCTGGCGACAAAGACACAGTACCTGAAGCAGATGCCGCCGATGTGGCGCTTCATGTTCGGCTTTGTCATACTTGTCATCTTCATCATCTACCTGCCGACGACGTCCGCGCTTGTGGCGTACTTAAATTTGGGCAGGCCTCACAAGCTTGGGTTCGCGATTGGGACGACTGTGCTGACGGTGCTGTACATGCTGATCGCCGTTCCGCTGCCCGCGTGCCTGACGCGGCCGTTCGCGCACCGTAGGAGCGAGAACGTGAACAACGACAACATGACGTACGACCGCCGGACGAACGGTCGCCGCTCGTTGGACAAGGAGCCGTTCCGCGCTGGTGCGGACGTTTCCGCAGAGAAGAGCACCGCGGCGATGGTCGAGGAAGCTGTCGAGAGCGATGTGCAGCAGGCAGCTCGCGTGCCCGTGGAGACGGATGTGGACTACGTTGCACCGCAGTACCAGGGCACGTTCCTGCAGAACCTGTGCACGCTGGAGCTGTGGGCTCTGTGGTGGACGCTGCTATGCGTCTTCGGCGCCGAGTTCGTGATCATCTACAACGCAACGTTCATCTTGGGTGCGCTTCAGGGCAGCATGCCTGCGCCGTCTCTCACTGCTCTGCTGACGGTACTGAATGGCGTGGGCAGCGCTGTGGGCCGGCTGCTGATGTCGTTCTTCGAGGTCTGGTCGCAGAAGCGCAAGGCCGAGGACCGCGTGCCGATCACGATTGCGCTGTTCTTCCCCACTTCCACTATCATCACTAGCATTGTGCTGTTCCTCGTGCTGCCTGCTGCTGCGCTCCCGCTGCCGTACGTGATTGCCGCGCTCGGTAACGGCTTCTGCGCCGCCTCTCAGATTCTGGTGGCCCGCACGATCTTCGCGAAGGACCCCGCGAAGCACTACCACTTCTGCTTCAGTGCTACCATGGCTGCTAGCGTGCTGCTGAACCGTTTCCTGTACGGCGAGTGGTACACGGCGCACGCTGAGAAGCAGGGCAGCAAGCGCTGCTTCGGCAGGCACTGCGTAATGATGCCGCTGTTAGTGATGCTCGGCCTGGCCGCTAGCGCCTTCATCACGGACGTGATAGTGCATCTCCGCTACCGCTCGTTCAGTCGGCGTGTCCTGATGGAGCGGGCGCGTCTGCGCGGCGAGGTTGCCGACACCGAGAAGGCGAGGCCTGGGGAGGCTGAGGAGGTGGTGGATGATTTGGATGTGATCCGTGATTCCAAGGACTGCCCCCGCGGCGTGTAGACGACAGGGGGCATTGAGGTGGCTTTGCAGGACACTCCGACACAGGGGCCTGCACACACGCGTATGCGTACGCACAGGCGAGTGCTTCTCGCGCTCCAAGACGCCTGCCCAGCACACTCCCCCCTCCCCTCCTTTGCCCTCGTGTGTCCCTCAACTCTGCTGAGGGTCTGCTCAGCGTGCATGCGGCCGGCAAAGGCCCCCTCGACTTCCCTGTTTTGCTGTTTTACTGGTCTCTTCCGCTTTGGGTACCCTCTCGCGCAGGCCTGTGCGCCCCCCGTGGAGCCGCGCCCTGTCGTTGATGCTTTTGGGTTCCCGCTTCTCCCTCTTTCTTTCTCTCTCTTGCTCACGCTCTGCTGCGTGCGTGCGTGTGTGTGCCCCGCGTTTCTCTGGTGGTGGTGCATGCATGCTTTTTTTTTTGTTGTTGTGTTTTGGATGGCACGGTGACATCATCTGCACACGCACGCAAACAGCGATAGACGTGAGTAGATGAGCGCTAGCTCGCTGGCTAGTATCGTTGCATAGGGCCGCCCGCCCTCGTTGCCGTGAGGGCGCGCTCCGTTTTCCAGGCTTTGCTCTCTTGCCATGCGCCCGCTCGCTTTTGATGCGCAGTCGTCAGCGCGTGCCTCTGACGCGATTCTTTCGGGAGCATGAACGATGGAAGACGTGTAGAGGCGCACGCATACACATGCATGTATGCATATTATGCTTGTATATCTCCCTCTCTATGTGTGTGTGTGTGCGAAAAGAAAACAGCAACCAGCATCACTCCATTACATGAGAAGAGGACGACACGACCCAGAAGATGCGTGACGCTGCGTTGGCTCGATTACCATTATATATATATATATATAAATTCTCAGGCATTCGAGCTTTTTGTGTTAAATATATTTTTTGTGTATCGCCTTTACAGGTGCTGCTTCTATTTTGCCTCCATACTGCTCAGCATCCCTCCCCGCACGAGCAGGGTTGCACACGTGTACCGGTACTCTTTTTCGTTCCACGATTTTCAGGTGAACGTGGCAGAGCTGTCCTCTCCTCGCCTTGCTGTAGCGCTTAGTACTAGTATTATGATTGTGCTCCTTCGCTTTTCCCTGCGTAGTGTTTCGCGTCGCGACCTTTCTCTCACTTTTGAGCTGTGCATGCGTTTTCGTGCTCTCTTTCCCTATCTTTCTCTAGAGCGCATGCGCCGCACATGACGCCGCTGATGTGCTCACTTTTATTTTCTATGTGCGATAATGGTTTGAGTGTGTGTGTGTGTGTGTGTGTGCACCCCGTAGGCGTGTGGCGTTGCCCACTCGGTGGTGCCAGCGCGCAGGCGCACAGGCTCGGATGCTCCTGCCCTGTTGAGTCCTTGCCTTATTTTCTTTTTTTTTATCAACTCCTTTCTGTTTTTGCTATTTCCTCTTCCTGCTCACGTAGGCCTTGACATACCTACGTAACGCATGCGAAATCGACAAGAAAAAAAACCTGTGTGATGCGCGGGCATTACGTACGGCTTGCAATGTTGACCGCAGGCAAGTACATGCACTTCACGAAGCGCACTACCACAACACGTCTTTCGCCCAGGAGGACATGCAGGCATACGATGACAAACACAGAATTCGGCCACGAACTCTCTCCTTTCCGCAGTCCTCCACCCACACACCGCGGCCGCGCGCCACACTCGGTGCTGCACCCATGCAGGCGGCGACAATTTTTTGTTTTGTGTTTTGCTCGTCTTAATTTTGTTTCGTGTGCACTGTTGCGTTTTCCAATGCGCGGCTGCTTCGTTTTCACTTTTATTTTTAGTTTTGTGTACGGACTTGTGCTTGTGACGCTGCTCTCGGACATAATGGACGCCGATGATCATGGAAACGTGACGGGGGGAGAAAGACGCACGAGAGCTCTTTGCCTGGACGGCAGAGCGAGGCGAGAAATCGGAGCAGCGATTCAGAATAGCGGCGTGTCCGGACAACGCGCTCGTGGTCCGCATTATTTGTACCGCTCTCCTTGGTCTCTCCTCCACCGCCTCTGCGCCGCCTTTTTGCGTTCCTCTCGATTCACAAGTAACGGCAAGCTGCCCAACTTTTTGCCTGAGCTCACCCGGCATGCGCCTGGACCCGCCCCCTGCTACCCCGCACGGAAGGCGCCACCGCTTGCTGCCCTCCAGCGGTGCCGCGGAGGCCGACTGGCGCAGATGACGCGGAGCGTCTCCGAGGAAGGGTGCGAGAAGAGCCCGCTTGGCACATGGGCGGCTTCGGCGGCAGGACGGTTCACCCTAGACGGCCAGGGTGGAGCCGTGGTGCGGCAGCGGCGGATGCGCAGCGGCTGTGTGTGTGCGTGCACTCGCTGGCTTGCTCGTTGTGGAAGCGGCGCGTGATGGAGCGCTGTGTCTCGTGCGGGCGAAGTCGCTGGATCTCATCTCTGCACTTAGCGGCGCGGCCAGTGAGCTTAGCTGCTGCAAGGTAAACGAAGGCGGCTACTTTCCTATATGTACTCGCGTTGGCGCTGGAGTTTGTGGTGGCCATCGTATGCACTTCACACGGCGCGCCTGCGCACCTGCCCTCGTGGTGCCTGAAGCCCGTATGAGCGCATCATGTGCGCTCGCCCCTTCCCTGGCGCCCCCACGCACCGCTCTCTCGCCGTCGCGAAGACGTCACTGTAGCGAGCGCAACGATAGACATGGCTTGATGGAAGACAAAGCAACGGCCACAACAGACAATCGGTGAGCAGACGCGAGAAACGCGTGTCGACATGCTGCGACAGCTGCAGTCTCATGCCCACTTGCCTTGCTCCGCTCGCCTTTGTGCCCGACGCGGTGGCTGCTACGCGTGCCACGCGGCCTCCTGTGGCGGCAGCGTGTTTTATGCGGTGCGCTCGTCTGCTCCGCTTCCCTCTCTAGCGTCTGGTCGTGCCAGCACGCCCCTGCTCTCACGCTGGCCCGCGGACAGAGGGGCACAGCGACGGCGCCGCCACGTGGGCCTCAGAAGTGTTGCGGTGCTTGCACGGCGATGCTACGTGTAGGCGCCTCTCCCTCTCCTTGCACGCACACTGGGCGCGGCCTCTCGCCCTCTGCTTTTTCCCCTATGCCTTTCACCTCGCTGTCCTCCGCGCGTGCGCGTGCTTCTGCGTGCAGCGACCCCCCTCCCCCCTCTCTCGACCGGTGCCGGTGCACTGGCCCTTCCCACAAGGCCCTTTTTGTCCACAGAACAACCGCAGCATCGCAACTCACCAGCCGGCCTCCATGCCGGCTCGATTCTTGCGCTTCGACAGCCCATCATCGACCCACAAAACCCTCTTCGCCTCGTCTTGATTCATTGTGCTTCCGCCTTCGCTGCCGGTGCCTCTGTGTGTCTCGGGCATGTCTGCCTAGTTCTTACCAGCGCAAGCCCTCGCTCGCCTTCCCTGGTAGCCTCGGTCCTTCTCTCCCTATCCGAGCGCGCGTCACAACAGCGCGTTCGAGGCCCCCCCCCCCCCCCCCACCCACCCCCGCCGTTCACGAGTGCTGCATAGCGGGAATAGCTCCGTGGGTGTCCTCCGTATCACGCGTGCACGCGCACCCAGGCATTCAGGTGCTCCGCTGACATGCAGACCAACGAGGAGGTTGCGATTTACCGTCTTGCGACGGGGCCGCAGAAGCCCGTCAGCGAGCACAAGCGGTTTGCGATCCTGGTACTCGGCTCCTTCGGCTGCATCGTGTGCTCCTTCAGCTATGCGTGGAATCTCATCTCCGGCACGATGCAGCAGCGGTACGACCTCTCGCAGCGTGACCTGAGCACGATTGTGACGGTGGGCCTCGTGGTGCAGTTTGGCGTGCTCCCCTACGCCTTCCTGTACGACTTCCTGGGGCCCATACCAATCAGCGTCATCGGCACTGTGTACTTCCCGCTCGGCACTCTGCTGCTTGCGCTGTGCTTTATGGGCAAGATCGAGGGTAGCGTGGTGCGCCTCTCCGTGTTCAACGCCATGATGGCTTGCGGCTGCGCCATGTTTGATCTTGTGTGCTGCATCACCGTCCTGTCTCACTTCCCGACAAACCGTGGCCCCGTGACGGCGCTGCTAAAGACGTTCACCGGCCTCGGCTCTGCGATTGTTGCGTGCCTGTACGCCGGCTACTTCGACTCCGACGCCGAGAAGCACTTCTTCTTCCTGTTTTCTCTGGGCATCGTTGTCGGCGTCCTGTGCATTGTGTTCATGCGGCTGCCCCCCTACCACCTGACGCAGTACGCGGAGCGGAAGTTGTCTGGTGAGGTGAAGGAGCGCCGCCTGGTGACGAAGGCGCAGTACCTGCGTCAGGAGGCACCGCTGCGCCGCTTCACGTTGGGTCTGCTCATTGTGGTTGTGCTCATTGTCTTCGTGCCGACGCAGAGTGCGCTGGTGAGCTACCGGAAGCTGGATAAAGCCGCGAGGCTCGCGTTTGCGATCGTGTCTACCATCCTGGTCTTCTTGTATACCTTTGTGATGGCCCCTTTCCCGTTTCTGAACAGCAGCTACATCCCGGTTTTCCATCCAGTGCGCTCAAGGCAGCCGCAAGGGGTAGGGGAGAGGAGTGAGGCGTTGCAGGAGGGGCGCCGGGCTGAAGGCACTGTGACGAGCAGCATCGACGACCCCAATGAGGAGGATTCGAGTGAGGGGGTTCAAGGCTCGGAGGCCGCCGAGTGCACGCCTGACCAGGTGATGGCATCGCAGCCGACGGCCGCAGCTGCGAAGGGGTCGTTGGACATGGAGTTGGACTACGTTGCACCGCAGTACCAGGGCAGCTTCATCCACAACCTGGCAACGCTGGAGCTGTGGGCTCTGTGGTGGACGTCGTTCGTCACGACCGGCGTGACGTTCGTGATAAATTTCAACTCTTCATTTATCTTTGTTGCGCTGCAGAGTGCACCGGTCAGCGACTCGCTGCGGACCATGCTGACGGTACTGAATGGCGTGGGCAGTGCTGTGGGCCGGCTGCTGATGTCGTTCTTCGAGGTCTGGTCGCAGAAGCGCAAGGCCGAGGACCGCGTGCCGATCACCATGGCAATTTTTTTTTCCAGCAGCTGTGTCATCACTAGCATCGTGCTGTTCCTCGTGCTGCCTGCTGCTGCGCTCCCGCTGCCGCACGTAATGGCCGCCATCGGCAGCGGCTTCTATAACGGTGTCGCGATTCTGGTGACGCGCACGATCTTCGCGAAGGACCCCGCGAAGCACTACAACTTCTGCTTAAGTGCACCTATGATCAGTGCCGTTGTGTTCAACCGTTTCCTGTACGGCGAGTGGTACACGGCGCAGGCTGAGAAGCAGGCACGCGCGGATAAGATGTGCTACGGCAAGAGGTGCGTGCTGATGCCGCTGTTGGTGATGCTTGGGCTGGGGTGCAGCGCGCTCATCACGGACGTGGTGCTGAATCTTCGCTACCGCTCGTACTGTCAGAGGGAGTTGGCGGAGTGCGCGCGTCTGCGTGAGCGGGACGAGCTGGTTCAAAAGATGGAGGTTATCGCTGGCAGCGGCTCCAAGGACGGCCCGGACACCGACAAGGCTGCGGATGGGGAGAGGAAGCAGCTCTGACACGCTTCAGGCAACAGAATACCCGAGAAGCATCCTACAAGGAAGTACGCACCGCTAACCTGTCGCCTGGAAGGCTCCGGTCGACCTTTGCCTTTCTGCCAACCCACAGTCGGGGAGGCACGGGCCGACAAGGGGTGAGCGTTGCGGTGTTCATGCGCGCGCTCTCACTCCATGATGGTGGCGAGAGCGTATTAGCGAGAGGGAGAGCTACTTCGTTGTTCTGAGCTGCTGTCCTTGCGCACCCCCGGATGCCAGGGAGGAGGGCACACCTCTCAACGCATGGCATCACAGGGCCCAGCACACCCCCTCTCTGAGGGAGAGCACAACCGCCCCTCCCCTCCACCCCTGCCAATACCCACCTACCTCTAGTGCTGGCAGGGCCAGGCGCCTACGATGCGAGGAGGTGACCGATACTTATTGCTGCTGATGTCGGCGGCCAGGTCCTGGATGGCGTGGCGTCGGAGCGACCTGCTGCAGTGCACACGTCTGACCCATCCACATGATGGGCAGCGTGTCCGCGCGACTCGAGCGTATCCGACCCCCGGCCCTCACACTGCCTACTGGCGGGTGGGGAGCCTGAGCCGTCGCGAGGGATGCCGGACGTGGCGACCGGCGCGACGGTAGCTGCTGCGAGGCGACCTGCGGGGCTGGAGGTGGTGGCCCGTGTTCGAGGCGGACGCCGTGCTTGGATGACTGAGCCGGCATATTGCTGTAACGCGTCTCTAGGGCTGCTTCGCACGACGCGATGTGGTGGGGGCGTGTGACCGGCCGTGTAGTGGCGGAGTGGTGGTGGTGGTGGTGGCCGGGGCTTCGAGCTCACGCGCCCCACGGCGGCGAAACAGACACGGTAACCGATAATAAGAATAGCGCTCTTTTTAAGCGCTTGCGCTTTTGGCGCACCTGGGCAAGACGCCCCAGGGCGGAGGTGCTCAAGAGAAGTAGCGTCTACCAGGGCAGCGGAGGACGCTGCAGAGTGCCGCTTCCGGTGAAAGCGAGGGCGTGTTGCCGGGAAAGGGTGGCAGGACGCGTGACAACGGCGCATAGGAGAGAAAAAGCGCTGCTTGTAGGTGCTGTACCACGGTCTTGTGAGCCATATCGCGTGTCACATCCTCGCCCCGACCACCTTCCTCCTCCATCTTCCTACGTCTGCTGGCATTGCCAGAGCGGGGGGGGGGTGAGTGCTCTGCGGCTGCAGCGGAAAGAAAGCTGCTCGCGAAGTAGAAGTGCTTCTTGTACGCTCCTTCGGTTCGCGTCTCTAGCTCCTCGAAAGACTCCGAGAGTTGCGAGAGGGGATGGGCGAGAGGGGGGGCTCGAAATCGCTGTGCTGTCCATGCTCGACTTGTGTGCTCTCTCAGAGATCGCTCCCTCTGGGTGTATTTGTCTTTTGGTGTTCTGTACTTCTCCGTTCACCGGCTCTCTGCGCACACGTACACGCGGTCGCTGGAACAATACCAACGAACAACAACGGGGGTACCGACACTATCACCGTCTCTTCCCCATCCTCCGCCCCCTCCCTCTAACCACACCCCTGGTGGCCCTGTTGCGGCCACGCTCGACCCACAAAGCAAGCTGGCAAACACCCAGTGGCTAATGCAGTGTCGAAGCACTGTTCCTACTACCCTATCTTGTTTTTCGTTACTGCTCCTATACTTCTGTTTCTCCCTCCCTCCGTCTTTTCCTGCTTCGCCCTTCTTTCTCTTGTCTTCCTTCCTCCGCATAAAGTCATCAGCGCTCACCTCACCTCATCCACCGCCCGCACCCCTTCCGCCCGTTCTCCATCCGTGGGTGTGCGTGTCTTCTGCCGCTGTTCTTTGCTCGCACCAGCTCTGTCTCTCTGTCGGCATTTCCCCCACGCTTACGGACGGTGGTGCGCACACTGACTTTGCGACGGATACACTCGTGCGTGAGTTAATTTTGCCTTCACGTCTTCCTCAGGTTTTTCCCCCTTGTGTTTTTGTTTCGTCGGCTCTTGTGGTGTGGAAGAACTCTGTCGTCATTCTTGCTGCGGTCCCCGCCCACCTACTGATCAGCCGCAGCGGCATCCACTGCTGAGTGCACAAGATTGCCACACACGCATACCCAACCCACACTAAGCTCCCCGAAAGCCAGCTATGCCCCCCAGAGGCGAGCCCAATGACCTCGAGCGCACCGCCGAGGACGACTCGAGCACGGAGCGTAATGTGCTGAAGCTAGACGTGGCCAACCAGCGTCCGATCAGCGAGGCGCGCCGCTACGGCCTACTGACGCTCGCCTCCTTCGCCATGATCTGCGCCTCGACATCGTACGCCTTCAACCTGTTCAGCGGCAGCCTTCGCGACAGGTACAACTTCGACTCGCGCCAGATGTCCACGATCAACACGGTGGGCATGGTGTTCGCCTACTTTCTGCTGCCGTACGGCACGATATACGACTACCTCGGCCCGCTGCCGGTGTACATGCTTGCGTGCGTGCTCGCGCCGCTGGGGCTGCTGCTGATGGGCCTCACGTTCCAGGGCGTGATTGCCGGCTCTGTGGTGCGGTTCTGCGTGTTCAACGCGCTGCTGAGCCTTGGCAGTCAGCTGTTCGACCTTGCCACGGTGGTGACGATGCTGAGCATCTTCCCTACGCGGCGCGGGTGGGTCGTGGCGCTGCTGAAGACACTGATGGGCCTGGGCTCTGCGATCATCGGGTCGATGCGCACGGGCTTCTTCTTGAACACGCCGGCAAACTACTTCTACTTCCTGGTGGGGATGGTTCTTGTGACCGGGCTGTGCTGCATTGCGGTAATGCGGCTGCCGTCGTACCACCTGACGGGCTACCAGCAGAGCCGCCTGAGCGATGAGCAGAAGGCGATGCGCGGTGCACGTGTCGCGGCGTACCTGACGCAGGAGCCGCCGATGTGGCGCTTCTACCTGAGCATTGTGGTGGTGCTTGTGCTTGTGGTATATCTGCCGACGACGAGCGCGCTGGCGGCGTTCACGAAGGTCGCGAAGACGCAGCACGGCTTGCTTGCCTTCGCGATCGTGGCCGTGATGATCACGAGCTGCTTTCTGCTGATGCTGGTGCCGTGCCCGTGGCTGGATCGTCTGACGACGAAGGGGCCGAGGGATGATGAGTCGGCGGAGAGCGGCGAGGTGCTGACGGACATCGACTACATTGCCCCGCAGTACCAGACGACCTTTCTGCAGAGCTGCTGCACGGTGAGCCTGTGGTGCATCCTCTGGACGATGTTCTGCGGCGTTGGCGCCGAGTTCGTGATCATCTTCAACGCGTCGCCCATCTTCTCTGCGCTGACGGAGACGCCGAAGCTGGACACGACGGTGTCTGCGCTGCTGACGGTGCTGAACGGCGCTGGCAGCGCGCTGGGCCGCCTGACCATGTCCGTGTTCGAGCACTACACGCAGAAGCGCAAGGCCGAGGACCGCATGCCCATCACCGTCGCCTTCTTTGTGCCGACGACGCTGATCATCCTCTCGATGGCGCTGTTCCTGGTGCTGCCGGGCCGCTCGCTGCTGGCTGCGTTTGCGCTGGCGTCTCTCGGTAACGGCTTCTGCGCCAGCATCACCGTTCTTGTCCTGCGCACCATGTACGCCAAGGACCCCGCGAGGCACTACAACTTCGGCTACAACGCGTTGTGGATCGCGGCCATCCTGCTGAACCGCCTGCTGTACGGCGAGTGGATTTCGTCTCGGGCCGACAAGCAGGGCCAGAAGGTGTGCGTTGGCCGCGAGTGCGTGATGATGCCGCTGCTCGTCATGATTGGCATGAACCTGACGGCGCTTCTCTCGGATGTGTACCTGCACATCAGCTACTCCCGCTTCTCGCGCAGGGTGCTGGCGGAGCGCCGTCGCCTGCGGGAGGGGGCCGCCGCCGCGGGCAGCTCGGAGCCGATGTGCCCGGAAAAGGAGGTAGTCCGTGGTGAAAGAATCTATGCACAGTGTTCGGGCAGCAGCTTGGCCGATTCCCTCGACGCGCAGCAGCAGCGAAAGCGTTGCGACTAGAGTGAAGAGGTGGTTCCGCGGATAAAGGCGACTGCACTCGTGGCTGTATATGCAGCCCCATGTTGCGCAAGAAGTAGTGTTAGCCTCCAATACTTCCCGAAGCGTTCTCTTCCTCCCTCGATCGCCACCTCGCTGCTTTTTCTACTTTTGCTTCTTTTTTTATGTTCGTGCTGCGTCGCAGCCCTTCCCGCCCGCTCGCCCCCTGGCCCTCCTTTGCTTTTCGCCTGTGTTCGTCGGTTGAAAGTGTCTTGACGATCGCGCCGCGGCCTCGTAGGGCTTCAACCGCCGCCCTCGTCGTCTCCGCGTGTATGCGTTTATGGGTGCTTGCCTCCGTCTCTCTCTGCCTGCGCGTGTTGGCGTGTGGAGTATTTTTCTGCCTCAAGGCCTGATGGAGCGGGCGGCGTGCGATACTTTCTACACCACACCCACATACATGGAGTCGTCGATGCAAGCCCTTTACAAGTGCGCGATGGCCACCTCGACGCCCTGAGGGCGGAAAAGGGCTGCTGGAACACGGCTCGAGCGCGTGCGGAAAGGGACGAAAGGTGCGGGGCGGGCGGATGAAGAGACGGCGAGGAGCGCGCACATTTAAGCGGAACAGACACGGCCCAAAACTGTTGCGTAGCACGCGGAGGAAGTGAATGTGAGCAAGCGATAAAATGAGGACCCCCACGAAAAAGGAGGGTGCGAGAGCGCGTGAGAGCGAGGGCAGTGACGCAAGACAAGCACGTGCAGAAGCCGTGAAGACACAAGAAGGGCGGCAAGGGCGAGCGGCGAACCTGCCTGGGCCTCCGAGCCTTTTTCATCGGCTGGTAGTTCAGCCCCACTCCTGGCTCTCTCCTTCCTTGCCTGTTGTGTGGTCCCGCCCTGAGCGCGTCTCTCTTCGCCTCTTTGGTTTTGTGTGTGCTTCTTCGCATGGGCGTATCTTCCTGTTTTTTTTTTTTTTGCTCGCTTTCTTCTCCGCTTCCGCTCAGCTTTATGTTCGTCCAGTGTGATGGAGTACTTCGTCGCGTGTGTATGCGTGTGTGTGGGTGGGTGGGTGTGTATGGGTGTATGGGTGTGTGGGTGAGTGGGTGCGTGGGTGTGTGCGTGTGTGTGTGGGTGTGTGCGTGTGTGTGTGGGTGTGTGTGTGGGTGTATGCGTGGGTGTGTGGGTGTGTGTGTCTATGGTACGTGACCGGTTTGCCAAGGAAACAAGTATTCCTCTTGCTCACACCACGCCAACCAGGAAAGAGGAACCCACACACCCACCAACCCACACACGCATACACCCACCCACACACACATACACCCACACACCCATACACACCCACGCATACACCCACCCACGCATACACCCACCCACGCATACACCCACCCACTCGTACACACGCGACGAAGTGAAACACCCGCGCATACAGAGGAACGAAAAGAAAAGCATTCCCTTCGTTACATGTTCATATATATAAATATAAATATATGTATATATATATATATGTGTGTGTGTGTGTGTATATATATATATATATATATAATGTATCGTCTGCCGTTGTCGGAGCCAACCAAGAAGAGTTTAAGCACGCCGCTTCGGTTCGATTCGCCATGTTCGCCCTTACGTGGATGGTCTACACCGTTTCTCCTTCTCTTTGTTTTCTCTCCTCTCTCTCCCCCTTCTCTCTCTCCCACCCCTTCTCTCTTTTTTCTTTAGTGTGTGTGTGGTGTGTGTGCGCTGGCTCTCTCTCTCTCCCACATTACATGCGGGAGCGCTCGGCGTACGCCTAGGTTCGCACGCGTTCGCATATACATACATACATACATATATGTCTTTATGTATGTATGTAGCGTTGAAGAGCGAGAAGGACGCGCACCTACGCATCACCATCACGACCATCACCACCACCGAAAGAAGGGGAAAGCGCTTCTGTTGTGTTGCCCATTTTTTTTCGTCTTTCTCTTTTTAAGTTTGTTTGGACTCCATTTTCTTTTTGGTCCTTGTTGTTTCGATTTTTCTTCATTTTACTATTCCTGTCCCGACTTCTCCCCCCCCCTCCATCTTCCTCTCTTGTCTTGCTTCCCTTGTTGTGTTGTTGCCTTTTTTTTCTGCGCGTCGTGCCTCCATCCATCTATCCATTCCTTCTCCACTGGTACACACAGACACACGTCCTCTTCCGTTTTCCATCCGTCGCTTCACCAACCGTCCTTTCCTTCTTTGGCATCTCAATCACCTCTTTCTTCTTCGCGTTCCTCCGCCGCGCCCCACACGCAACCAGGGCGTTTCGTCTCCGAACGGACTTTGGCGGTGCTTCAAGAGAGAAGGCGGAGGTGGGGTGACAGAGAAGGAACGGTGCCTTTATATAGCACTGCTGTCATTGTTAGCATAATCAAACCCCCCTCCTTCCCTCCTTCCCTCCTGCTCAACAACAGCGAAACAAACAACAAAAAAAGAACGAAGCTTGAGTGCAACGAGAGACCGAGAGACCACCTTTCCTAAAAAAAAACGAGAAGCGATGCCCCCAATACGATCCTGGTTGCACAATGCGCTCGTCCTGTTCTGTGATAACGTTGATGTGCTTTCCCTGTGGCGCATGCCTATGCAGGAATCTTTCTTTCCATTTTCTCGTTGCGGGTCTTTCACGACTTCGTGCGCGCGCACTCTCTCTCTCTTGTGCTCCGTCAATCATAAAAAAGGGAGAGGAAGAGCGCGAGGGCGAGTGAGACAAGCAAGAAGAAACGAAGAAAAGGGCGAGGTATGCGGAGGCAGAGGTCGGAAAGGAGGGGCGGTGATGCTCAGGCGGACGCGCACGTGTACGGAACATAGCGAAAACAAAAACCAAATCACGAAAGTGTGGGACAGGGAGGGGGAGGGAGGTGTGTGTGTGTGTGTGTGGCAGGTGCTGCTGCGCGAAGTTGTCGGTTGCAAATTTATACATGTATGGCCCTTAGTAGCGATAAGACACGGAGAGCTTCAACAACCCGATCTCTGCAAGAGGCAAGGGTTCTTTTTTTTTTGTTCTTGTCTTTGGTCTGTGTACCTGACCATGTCCTCTCCTCGCATAAGGGGTGTGCTCGTTGTTTTTTTTTTTTCTGTTCCTTTTCGCGTCTCTGTGCTGAAGTGTGCATCCTCTGTGTGCGCGTGCCCCGCTGAGCCTGTGAGGTGTCTAATTGGCAGCATTTTCGTCCATCTTTGAGTTTCCTTGTTCAAATTTTTTTTTTGGTTTGTTTTTCCTTCAGATGCCGCACTCGCATATCGGGCCTTGGCCCCCCCCCCCCCCTCTTCCTCCCCCTCCTCTCCTTCCTGTTGTCTTGCAGGGAAAGGTACAAGACATGTCATGCACACTGAGGACGCGAACGCTGTTTTGAGAAAATCAAGGAAGAGAAACAGTGGCGGAAAAAAGGAGAGGATCAGACATGCCCAGGCGAACATGCACACAGGCAGGGCTTCAAGACGCGTGGCGCAAGAGCAGCGGCAAAATCCCATGTGGGCGTATCGACAACAAGGCTTTGCCTCACGTGCATCACGCACACGCACCCCTCGAAAAAAAAAATTCCAGGAACTCGACGCCGACACAGAGGAAGACAGCAGCCTTACTGCCTCCTCGCTCAAACCTCGACAGCGGTGATCCATTCAGAAAAAGTGAGGGAGTAGAGAGGGCATACCAGCGCTCTTCTTTGATTCGCCTGCGAGAAATGCGTGGTTGCGGCGACGCTGGTGAGGCAGCTACAAGGACGTATCCGGCGACGGAAAAGGCAATGAAAACCGCTCGCAACAGTGTGTCTTTTTCTTTTTTTTTGACCCTCCTCCCTGCACCTGCTTTCCTTCGCTCTTCATGCATCATGGCGTGACCCCGCTTCCCATTCGTCTCGCGCGCGAGCCCACTGTGTCTCCTCCTCGCAGTGCGTTTCACCGTCTGTCCTTTGCTCTTCCGTGTGCGTGTTGCCTGTCCTGGCCTTGTCTGTCTGTCTCTCGCTGCGCTCGCGCGTGTGATTCGTCGCTGCCTCTGGCATATGTATATATATATATATATATATTTATATACTTATGATTTTCGCTTCCTTCTCGCTGTCGATCTTCGCCCCGCCACTCTTCTAATACCGCCTTTCGGCGTTGTTGTTTCCTCTCGTGCCGGTCACTTGGCCATCTCCCCCTCTTTTCTCCCTTTTTCTGCCCCCTCCCCCCTCTCCCGTCACATCACGCAAGCTCTGACCCTGAGCAGCTCTTTCCGTATATTTTTTTGCTGTGCTTTAGCGAGCGTGTATACTTATGTGTGTATATGCATACCTCTACTTATATACATGTATAGATATATGTATGTATGCATGTACACACGTATATATATATATATATATATGTGTGTATAGGTGCTCTTTTCTGACGCTTTCTCCGTCTCGTTATCTTCGGCCTTTTTTTTTTTGAAACGACACACACGCACACGCACACGCACACAAGAAGAAAAAAGAGGCCGTTTTCCGCGTAAATCTTTTTGTTTGTCTCACGTGTGTTCTCCTTTTTTTTTTTTTTCTGTTGCCCGTCTTCCGTTCTTGTGTCGATGCCTGATAAAACGGCACACCCGCACCCGCCCCTGTACGCATACGCACATGCGCATACATCTATCTATGTGTATGTATATACATATACGTGAATGGCCATGGAGGCATGTGTGCTTGTGTCTCCACGTATGCGGTACTTGTGCACGTGAGCGTGTGCTCAGCAACGAGCGAGGGAGCGAGAGACGCGTTTCTTTGTTTGTCTGTTTCCTTTTTTGTTTTCACGATGGTCACTCCATCAGCACTTCCTTCCGAAAAGCAATAATAATCATCATCATCTTTCTCGGTGTGTTCTGCGCATCTGCCTTCTTCCCACCCGCAGTATTCCACGAGCTGCAGAAAGAAGCACAAAGAAACCACCAATCAGCCAAGTAAACCAACAAACAAGGAAAGCATGGAGGTGGCCACCAGGAGCGTGCCGCCTTGCCTCCTCTACTCTCCATCGCGCGCGCGCGTCTGTCTCGCACGCCCCCTTCCCGCCTCCACTTCAGAGCCGGTGCCGCAAGCTCTATGCCTGCCTCGTTGACATCTCTTTTCTGTCCTCCGGCACGACGGGCGCCGGCTTCTTCTCCGTTATCGCTTCTTGTGGCGCGTTGGAAGGAGCGCAGCTGCTTTTCGCACCGCTTGATGTAAGCGACACCCTCCACGTCTCCCTACAGCAGATGCCGTGGTAAAAGGGTCGCATTGCTTTCTCGCGAGCATGCGACCCCACTCGACCTCGTCCTCATCTCTCGCTCTCGGTCGGCACTTCTCCATTTTGCCGTCGGTCTCTCTGCAAACGCAGGAATGCATGCGCTCTCACAGCGGATGGCTTTCAAGGGAGCGTAGCACCTCCACCCCCGACGAAAACGTCGAAGAGGGTACGTCATCTGCATCTTTTCCGCTGTCTGCTTCTCTCTTCCTCGCTTCTGCTGTGCTGTAGCGTGGTCGCAGAGACACCTCTCCAGGGGGAACAGACAAGCCAAAACAGAAAGAACACAGCCGCGGCAGCAAGTGCACACATGCACGCCGACTCCAGCTGCAGGACCGCCTCCTGTGTACCCTATACTACAACCACACACACACACGCACACACCTGATCGTGCGCACTCATCAAGAAAACTATGCGACGTATGACCGGACAGTATTAGAACCCGCCCCCTCCCCCAGAGGGAGCGGGCGGAGGCGTTGGCGGCCCCGGATGCACGAGAGCTTTCCGAGGATGGGACTCGCTCCTGCGATGATAGCCTCGACTCAGAGGCAAAGAAGCCGCGCATCAGCAAGATACCCGTCACGCCAAGCGCCTGAACGAGACGAAGCACTTCGTCTGCTTCACCACTGCCTCCCTCGCCATGATCTGCGCCTCGACATCGTACGCCTTCAACCTGTTCAGCGGCAGCCTTCGCGACAGGTACAACTTCGACTCGCGCCAGATGTCCACGATCAACACGGTGGGCATGGTGTTCGCCTACTTTCTGCTGCCGTACGGCACGATATACGACTACCTCGGCCCGCTGCCGGTGTACATGCTTGCGTGCGTGCTCGCGTCGCTGGGCCGCCTGACCATGTCCGTGTTCGAGCACTACACGCAGAAGCGCAAGGCCGAGGACCGCATGCCCATCACCGTCGCCTTCTTTGTGCCGACGACGCTGATCATCCTCTCGATGGCGCTGTTCCTGGTGCTGCCGGGCCGCTCGCTGCTGGCTGCGTTTGCGCTGGCGTCTCTCGGTAACGGCTTCTGCGCCAGCATCACCGTTCTTGTCCTGCGCACCATGTACGCCAAGGACCCCGCGAGGCACTACAACTTCGGCTACAACGCGTTGTGGATCGCGGCCATCCTGCTGAACCGCCTGCTGTACGGCGAGTGGATTTCGTCTCGGGCCGACAAGCAGGGCCAGAAGGTGTGCGTTGGCCGCGAGTGCGTGATGATGCCGCTGCTCGTCATGATTGGCATGAACCTGACGGCGCTTCTCTCGGATGTGTACCTGCACATCAGCTACTCCCGCTTCTCGCGCAGGGTGCTGGCGGAGCGCCGTCGCCTGCGGGAGGGGGCCGCCGCCGCGGGCAGCTCGGAGCCGATGTGCCCGGAAAAGGGCGAAGCCGGCCGCGCGGAAGGGCGCATCGAAAGGGGAGTAAGCGAACAGACTGGGCGACATGAGCGATAAGGTGTACGGCGGAGTGGAAGGATGCCGTGAAGAGTTGTCTGCATGTGTGTGTGTGTGTGTGTGTGTGAGTCGAGGCGATTCTGTCGTCGCGCCGCCTCGCTCTTCGATCACGCATGCGGTTTGAAGGTGAGCGACTTCATCTGTTGTGCTTCGTGCCGTCTTGAGACGATGCGGCGGGGGGTGTTTTATGGTGAAGGAGGAAAAGCGCAGCTCTCGTCGGTCGTCGCGCTGGCCTTTCTTCATCTACAGTCGCAAGCGAAGCCCCCTCTCCCCCCTCCCTTCCTCCCCTCCGCCTCTGTCCCTCTATCGTTGATGTGAACCACCTCTTTTTCTCGCCTTCACTGCAGCACCACTTGTCATCGCGACCACCCACAGCCGCTCACAACTAGGCGCTTGCGTCGGTCTCTGACATCTATTTTTTCGCTGTTACTGCGGTTGCTGCTGCCTGTCGTCCTGGCGCCGTTGCAACTCTGCATCTGCCGAATCGGTCACACGCGCGACGTCACGGCTGAAGTAGTTGCCGTGTTGTGCATGTGTGATTGACTGGGGCCGCACAACAGCAGGGACACACAAGCGAAGAGAACACCGTAGACGAGCATCATCCGCCTTGTTTAGAGTGTTGGCTTAGATGATAGAACCGCACCTACACCTTCTCTTTCGCCGCCTTCTCGCTGACCTCGCTCGACAACCGCAACGACAACAGACAGCTCCGTCCGTACGCGCGTAGGTGAGCCGCGTTCTCCTCGCCCAGCTGCTCTGCGTCTCGCGCATTTTTGTTTTGTGCTTGTTGCTACCCCTCACCATGCCTTCCGCCACAACCCTCACGGGTGTTTCTCTCGCGTCTTCGGTCTTTTCACGGATCAGCGTCGTTGAGCGCTTGTCCTCCTTATCATCCTCATTTTACCATCACTTATCGTCACTTGCCAGCACTGCACCCCGTCTCCCTCTTCTCCGGCTCGTCTTGTGCCCTCTTCCTCTCCCTCCGCTTGCATTTATCTTGCGGACGTTGTCCACAACACCTTTTTTCGTGTTGTTGGCGGCATTGGTACTCGGCATCTCCTGGAGGCGCTCCCTCGGCGCATGCCGGCGACCTTCCCACGCGTGCAAGCGAGTGAGCAGCACAGGTTCTCCGGTGCCCCTCCATCCTTTTAGCGCTTTTACCGTACGTCTTGCCTTCTCTCGCCATGTCGAACGCCAAGAACGGCTCGGAGACGACGTACTTCACTGCCATCGCCAACCGCGACGTTGAGGCGCTGAAGGCGCTCATCGCGCAGAACCGCAACGTGAACGAGGTGGCGCAGGACCCGGTGCTGTATCACCGTACACCGCTGCACATATGCGTCTGGGAAAACTTTGTGGAGGGTGCGAAGCTGCTACTGGACGCGGGTGCGGATGTGAACGCTCTTGACGACCTGCACGACTCCCCGTACCTGCTTTCTGGCGCTGAGGGGCGGCAGGAGATCATGGAGCACATCTACAAGAATGCCGAGCGAACAGTGCGGTACGGAAGCCAGACGAGCCTCCGCATGAGGACGAGCGTGCCGGACCACTCCGTCGTGAACCGGTCTGGAGGATCTGCGCTGATCCCCGCCTGCGAGCGCGGTCACGTGGAGATGGTGCGCCTGCTTCTGCAGAAGGGTGTCGATGCGAACCACTACAACTACTACCACTGGACGGGTCTACTGGAGGCTATCGAGCTTGGCGGCGATGATCGTGAGCACGTCGATATTGTGCGGCTGCTCATCGAGAACGGTGCAGATGTTAACCAGGTGGATGGTGCCGGCAAGACACCCCTGTATCTCGCGCGCAAGCGCAAGTACAAGCGGATTGCCGCGCTGCTGGAGACCGCCGGCGGCCACGAGTGAAATAGAAGAAGGGACACGGAGGATGCATCCAGGGCGAGGAGGCCATGCAAACCAATCTGCCAGCAGTGGCAAGCGCGCATCATTCATCGAAGCTCGCACACGGCCACACCGGCGCCTACACGCGCATCATTCGGGTAGGCAGTGATGCTGCAGTGCAGCAATCCCTTTATCCATACCTTGTTAGAGTGTTTTGCGTGTCTTGCTGCTTTCAGCTCTTTCGGTGAGACCGCAGCGGCCTTTCGCCACTCGCCTGTGCCGCTCCGCCGATCCTTCTCCCTCGCGCGCCGTGCGCGACTCGACTGAGGTTTCTTTTCGACCTCCGTCGGTGAGCCACCTCTGAAAGTGGACCGCGCACCCCCGGATGCCAGGGAGGAGGGCACACCTCTCAACGCATGGCATCACAGGGCCCAGCACACCCCCTCTCTGAGGGAGAGCACAACCGCCCCTCCCCTCCACCCCTGCCAATACCCACCTACCTCTAGTGCTGGCAGGGCCAGGCGCCTACGATGCGAGGAGGTGACCGATACTTATTGCTGCTGATGTCGGCGGCCAGGTCCTGGATGGCGTGGCGTCGGAGCGACCTGCTGCAGTGCACACGTCTGACCCATCCACATGATGGGCAGCGTGTCCGCGCGACTCGAGCGTATCCGACCCCCGGCCCTCACACTGCCTACTGGTGGGTGGGGAGCCTGAGCCGTCGCGAGGGATGCCGGACGTGGCGACCGGCGCGACGGTAGCTGCTGCGAGGCGACCTGCGGGGCTGGAGGTGGTGGCCCGTGTTCGAGGCGGACGCCGTGCTTGGATGACTGAGCCGGCATATTGCTGTAACGCGTCTCTAGGGCTGCTTCGCACGACGCGATGTGGTGGGGGCGTGTGACCGGCCGTGTAGTGGCGGAGTGGTGGTGGTGGTGGCCGGGGCTTCGAGCTCACGCGCCCCACGGCGGCGAAAAAGAAAAGGATGAAGAGTGGCCCCGCGCATCTCTGTGTGCTTCTCCCTCTCGTTGCGGGCGTGCGCAGGTGTTTGGGCGTCACGTTGTTGGTGTAACATTTTCGACTCGCTGCCTTCTTTGACGTCGTGCCCTCTTTCGCTTTTTTTTCGGCTGATGGTGGTGTGTGTGTGTGTGTGTGCGTGGGCTTCAATCGATGGCAGCTCTCTCGTCCGCTTTTTTTTTGTTGGCTTTGTATTTCTCCCCCTCCCTTCACCACGTCGCTTGCACGCTCCCTTTCCTGCGGCAGGGGCCGAACAGCTCGAAACGTGGAAGGGATGGGGGAAAGAGAGAGCGAGCGAGTGGGCAGTGCTCGAAGCAGAGGCAGAACACGGTGATATGTGCGCACCTTCCTGGGGTAGGAGCGGGTCTGTGCTGGGCGCTGCAATGCAAGACGTGTGTGTGTGTGGGCAAGGCTACTCGTACGCCGTCTGCGCCAAGCACAGAGGAACACACTGTAGGCGGCTCCACGGAGAGCCGCGTGTGCTCTGCACACGAAAGGCGCTTGCAGCGGAGTCGAGAAGAAAAACGGGTCCGTCCTTGCTTGTCTGCGCAGGTGTCTCCTGTGGTTCCGATCGTCTGGTCCTTCTTCCTCTTGTGCTCATCTTTCCTTCACCGTCGCCAGCAACGCACCTTCGTAAAAAGCTTCTCTTTCTTGATCACTCCACCCGAGCAGTCGCGCGGATAGCCACGCCTACGCAGCGAGGCGAACCATAAAAAGGCAAAACAACATATACGGAGAACAGCGCAGCGGGTGAAACGATGGACCCGACTCTGACGGAGCTGCTGCACGCCAACCTGGAGTGGATTTTTGTCGGCGGCAAGGGCGGCGTGGGCAAAACAACCACCTCTTGTGCGTTGGCTACCTTGTTTGCCACGACGCCAATCAGCGATGCCGCGTCGCCAGGAGGCACGCGGCCGCGACGGGTGCTGCTGATCTCGACGGATCCTGCGCACAACCTCAGCGACGCCTTCAACCAGCGCTTCGGCCCACATCCGACACCCGTGAAAGGGCTGGAGGAATCCTTGGCTGCCATGGAGGTGGATCCGAAGAACTTCACCCACGGTGCGTTGATGAGCTCCCTGACAGGGGCGAAGAGTGACGGCAGTGCTTCGTCCCTGTCCGCGGAAGCGGAGGCAGACACCGCCCAGCACACCGCCGGCTTTGCTCGTATCGGTGCAGTTCTCAAGGAGGCGGCGCGCACCATGCCCGGCATCGACGAGATCTCTGTGTTTGCAGAAATTCTGCACTACGTCCGCACGCTGTCCTACGACCTGCTCATCTTCGACACCGCGCCGACGGGCCACACGCTGCGCCTGCTGGCATTGCCGCAGACACTGAACAGTACGGTTGACAAGTTGATGAGTCTGGAGGGCTTGGCGCCGATGATAGAGGCGGCCTCGCACCTTATCGGCTCCAACCTTGGAGCTCTCGGTGGTGCTTGTGGTGACACCGCGGGCTCCTGCGAGCAAGCAACAGCTGCGCCTTTGCCGTCGAGCGCAGCTCCCGGCGAGGGCTCGGCAGCTGCGGCCTCGTCGCAGAGCAGGTGGTGCATCACCGCAGACGAAGTCCGCTCGACGGCGCTTCACTGGCGTCAGACGATGGAGGAGGTGCAGGCCCGCTTCAATGACCCGAACCGCACCAGCTTCGTCTGCGTCTGCATTGCCGAGTTTTTGAGCGTCTACGAGACAGAGCGGCTTGTGCAGGAGCTCATGAAGTACAACATCGGCTGCGACAGCATCGTGGTGAACCAGCTCGTGCTGAAGCCGTCGTCAGAGCCGCCGTGTCGCATGTGCTCGGCTCGACAGAAGATTCAGGCGAAGTACCTTGAGCAGATTGATCTCCTGTACGAGGACTTCCACGTCGTGAAGATGCCGCTGCTCAGCGACGAGGTGCGCGGCGTCCCGGCGCTGAAGAAGTTTGCGCGCTTCTTGCAGGAGCCGTACAGTCCGGACACACATGGCTACATCGACGTGCAGGAGCCTTGCTAATGAGTCAGCGTGTGTCGATGTCGATGCCGGAGAAAGGGCATCCCAAATCCGCGTGGGGGCGAGGGCTTCCGCGCGATGCTGATGGCAGGACCGTGTGCTAGTGCGAGCGCTCTCGACAGGGCCAGGGAAGGGACGGGAGTGAGTGGGAGATGGGCGGGCTGGATGCACGCGCCCTCCAGCTGCTCTGAAGCCGTTTTTCTTTTTTCCTTTGATGCTCGTCTGCCGGACCCTTGTTCTGTGCAACGCCGTGCTACGGCAGGAAAGAGAGACACACGAATCACACTTTTCGGCCCCACCCTTTTCCCTGGGACACCACACATGCGAGCACACCCGATGGCGCAGAAAACCGGCTGACACACGCACATGATGTGCGCGCGCACACAGCGACACTCGCGTTTGCGTGCGCTTCTACGCGTCGTCTTTTGGGGAGGGGGAGGGAGGGCATTTTTTTTTTGACCGAGTGCCTGTCGCCACCGCCTCCCTTGCGACGCCTGGCCACGCGGCGCCCTTCAACTATCAGTGGGTGCTGCAGCTGTGGCTGTTGCTAACGGATAACATCGAGAAAGCTGCCTGCTCTCTTGGTTCGTCGAACGACTCGACCGCGCCTCATCACGGTCATGCAGCCCGGCAAAGGTATGGAAGCCCGACTCTCGTGGAGAGGACGGCGCTCGTGTGCGTGCTCGTGGTTGTGAGCCCATTGCTCACCACATGTGCGTCGAGTAGCTGGCCATGCTATTCCTCTATGATGACTGTCTGCTGCCTCGCCCGCACCCCGTGCTCGCCAATGAATGCGTAGAGAGCGGCGGACCCGTGCAGAAGAATGGTGGTGGTCGTGGTGCAAGCGTGAGGTCACACGCAGAGGTACAGGTGGAGAGGCACACACGTAGGTGAGGCCCTCTACCGCACTGCTTCAGCGTGGTGCGGTGCTCATCGGCTCTGGACTTACACGCTCTGCTTTATGTGTTTGAATTTTGCTTGACCTCCCGCTTGTGTATTTCGGCGCCGCTTTTCTCCTACTCTCGTCTTATCATCCCTCTTTTTTGGCTCCCCCCACCCATCCGTCTCTCCGCTCCATCCGCCTCCCGCGACTCGCGCTTCTGTTGGTTACTAAATCGGTGCCTGCACAGCGGCCGACCAACACACATACACACACACACACACAAGCGCACATGGTCAGCGCAAGCAGTCACCATCCGCCAAGAGCGAACACGTAAAGCACAGTTCTAAGCCGTTGCCTCCGTGCAGGCCACCATCGCACGACGAGAAGGCGGCGAGAAAGAAAGGGGGTAGGGGCTTATCGCCTCTCTCTCTTCTCGACAGCGACGCACCAATACAGGTTCTCCACAAAATCAAAAGGAAGAGAGGAGGAGGAGGCAACGGTGACGCGACTGAGCGACAGCGCGGCGACGTGTGCGTGTGTGCGTATCGTGTACGCTTCTCGCTTTCCTTGTTATTGCTGTTGTTCTCGTTGGGTGTGCGAGGGCGAGGCAGGTGGGCACGAGCGGCTGCGGCACTTCGCTTGCTCATCTCCTTCGGACCTTCTTCGGCCTGCATTCACCCCCGCCCGCTCTCTTCTGCACGCCCCCGCCCTCACGCGCAGAGACGTCAGGAGACGCAGGTGTGTGGGGAGGGGGGGGGCAGGAAAAAAGGCTCTCCTCCGATCCTCCCGCCTTCCCCTTCCATTGCCATCTTTCTCGCTTTCACACACCACGGTCACGTAGACCCCATCGCCTTCCTCCTCAGACACCCGCACAGCCCGCCATTTTCTTTTCCAAGGACGCCTCAGCACTCCTAGCGGCATGCCCGGGTGTCGCGTACCTCCTGCACGACCGACGCGCGGCGTCGGTGCCCGCTCCTTTGAGGACAGCTCGCTGATATCCTCCACATCTCCGCCGGCAAGCACTATACCCGACGCTACCTGCAAGCGTGCATCAAGTCTCAGTAGAATGCAACTGCAACAGCGCCGGGAGGAGCAGCTGCGCCATGCCCTAGAGCACACAAGCCCGTCCCAGGCGGAGGTATCTGCCGTAGCCGGCGCGGCCTACGTGCAGGCGCTGATGGCGCTCATTGATCAGCATGAGACGACTGTGCAGCAGGTGATAGATAAGATCGACCTCCTGCGCGGGGAACGAGAGGCTCGATACACTGAATTCAAGCAGGAAACACAGCAGCGTGAGGCTGAGCTGCAGCACCTGCGTAACGAGCGCTCCGACCTGTCTCTGCAGGTACAGGAGGAACGTGAGCGGTCGATGCGGCTGCTGCACGAAAACACAGCACTCTACGCGCATCAAGCCGAGCAGCGAGAGCAACTTGGAAAGCTTGTGGAGTTGTGCCACGCACGCGGGCGGCGACTGCGCGCTCTCAGCAACCAAAATTCTAGAGCAGCGGGGGGTACCTCGCACCGGCGGAGGTCGATGGAGACCGACGCCGGTGCATCAACAGGGGCCTCGTGTGACGACGCGAGAGCCGCAGATGTCGGGGATGAAGAGAGCACTCTAGAGCTGAGCAGGGCGGAGGTTGGCACAAAGGGCGCTGGTGTCTCCGCAATGGCGGCCGCCTGCTCGCCTTCGCCTGCGCTCACGTCTCCACCGGCATCGATGAGCATACACAAGGCTGTCGGCGCCACCACCTCTGCTCGGCGGCCAGCACTGTCGCCGTCGCCGGCTGCGCTGGGCAGTGTCGCCGAAGATGCCGAGATGGCAGCGTTGCTCAACGTGCCGTACAAGTTGCAGGTGTCCAGCACTCCGTTTGGTCCGTCGGCGCACACCATCACGGCGAACACGGCAGCCACAACGCACCTGCTGGCCCTCAACGAAGAAGTAAACATGCTTCGCCAGCAACTGGAGGAGCAGCGCATCACGTACGAGCAGGAGCGCGGCGTGAGAACGACTGAGAACGACGAGCTACACCGTCGGCATCTCGAGAAGGAGGCCAAATACCTCGTAACGATCGATCAGCTCGAAGTGCTGCATGAGGAGAGCCTGCGCGACTTGGTGCAGTATCGCCACACCACAGAGAAGCAGCTTCGCGATGTTCGCGGGCAGGTGGACTGGCTGCGCGCAGCACTGCAGGAGGCACTGGATCTGGCGGAGAAGGAGCGTCGCCGGCAGCACAACGAGGTTTACGCTACGGAGCAGCGCATGTCACGCCAGTATTACCCCAAGGTGCAGTCCTTGCACGCAGAGCTGGAGGAATGCCGCCGCGGTGCCCTCGCACAAGCGCAGGAAAACGCCAAAGTCATCGCTCAAAAAGATGCGCTCGTGGCCGAGCTGCGACAGAAGCTCAAGGCTGAGGTGAGCCACCGAAGGCGCATAGAGGAGCGCTACAAGCTGGAGATGAAGGGCGTGCACAGCGAGCTGGACCTGATGCGGCAGTCACTGCGGCAGATGGAGCGGCGGGTGTACTACCGAGATGTGCGCGATCAGGCCTCCGAGGAGGCACAGCACGAGCTTGAGCGGTACTATGACTAGAGACGCCAAAGAGCCGCTTCAGAATCGTTGGCGGGGAGGAAAAGGGCGTGGCAAAGGATCAGAAGAGGCAGGAGCGTGCATACATGAAGCGAGAAGCCGAGCAACAGCGACGCAGGAGCAGTCCACACCATGTCAAGCGGCTCTTCGTTTCGAATATATGGTGCCTGTGCGTCTGTGTTGAACTACCCATCCCCCTGTTACGCGGTCTTCTCCCATTCTCTTTTCGGCTTGACCATGCGTCGTGCTCTTACTTGCTGATCGTCAAGCATTTTCGCTCTCGCTCCCTGCAGGGGGAGAGGAGAGGGGGGTCCGTCATTTCCACTTCTTTCAGAGCTTGGCGCGCATACCTCTGCGCCTCGCGCCGTAGCTCCTCGGCTGCAGTGACGGCGAACTGGTAAGCGAGTTCGCTTGCGTGGTCTCTCCTCGCTTGTGTTCGTTGCCTTTTCTGGTGTACTTGCTCTCTGCCGTCGGTGTGTGTGTGTGTGTGTGTCGTTGCTTTTCCTTTTCCGTGGTGCGCGCGTGTAGACCTTAGGTCTGTGCCCAGGGAAGGGTGGCGTGAGGAGGCCTTCCCTGCTGAGGTGCCAAGAGAGGCCGCCACAGGTGCTAGAAGGAACCGGCACAACAACAAAAAAACTAGCGAACATACGGGGTCGGCTCCTCCCTCTCTCCCTCCCGCTTCCGGTGCCCTACTTCACGGCCACCAAGTGCCATCTCCGCTTTATCGCTGCGCCTCCCCCTTCCACCCTCCACCCATGCATGCGTGCATCCTGTGACTGAGCGCTGGCGCTGCCCCGCCCTTGCTTTTTCAAAATTCCGCTTGTTTTTCTCGCGTGACTATTAGGCGAGGCGAAACAACGAGGAGGCTCGTCAAGGGCAAGGCTGCCGTTTGCAGCCCTTGCACCACGAGCGGTGAGACCGAATACGTTCGCGTGTGTGTGCGGGGTGGTGGTGGCCGCCCGCCCCATCTCTGGATGTCTTTCGACCTTCTTGCTTTCATGTATTGATGACCCGCACTCAAACCCCTTCCTCATCGCTCTGATTCTCTCTCTGCGCGCACCACGATGGATGGCGCCCTCCCTCTTCCCTTCCGACCACGCATGCACACACGCACACACGCAGCAGCTGTCAAGGAAAAAGAAAAGGAGAAGCAACGAGAAAAAGAAGCCACAAAGCCAGGGAGAGAGGGAGAGGCACCTACGCGGCCACTTGCGCACCTTCCCTTCGCGAGGCATACACTACGGCGTGCGCGTGACTGTGCACGGCGTCTGCGCCCTCCCTCCCTTCCCTCACAGGGATTCTACCGTTTTTTTCTTCTCGTGTTTCTCATCAACTTCCTTTATCTCGCTTGCTTTTTTTTCGTCTTCCCGCTTTTTTCAGAGCAACTCCTCCCACTTCGCTTCCGTCCTGCCAACCGACTCGCGCGCCGCTGTGCCGTGCTGTGCCGCCCATCCCCTCTTGACACCGTTTTTGCGTCGTCTTTGCACGGGAGTGGAGAGCGGAGAGCGAAGCGTGCGACGGTGCGCGGTGAAGTGGGTCGAAAGCCGAAGGCAACGAAACAGAAACACAGACTAAGACGCACAAGAGAGTATTAGGCACACCCGGTAACACGGAACGAGGGCGAGCGCGTCTATACATATTGCTCTGCTCTGCTCTTGCGTGAAGGCGCGCACGCGGTCGCACACGCAGCTACAGACACGCGCGCACTTCAGTTCACCTAACCAAGCGCAGGCACGTGCACACGCAAAAGCGGCAGGCAATTTCGCAGCAGCGGAGGAGGAAAGGAGGGAGGGAGGGGGTCATCGTGTGGTGCGGCCAACAGAGGTTTATAAGGTGTTCTTGTCCTCCTTCCCCGGCCTCCTGCTCTCTGCCTCCTTTTCTGTCCATTCGCGGCCTTGGAAAAACGGAGTCTCGCCGGACCCCCCCCCCTCCCCCCGCCCCTGGCAACCACCTACCTCCCTCCCTCTCTGTTGCACACCAGATTTTCTTTTAGTTTATGAGTACATATACGAATGAGAAACACCTGCCATTTTTTTGTTGTTTCGTGTCTTTCACGCTTCTACGCCGCGCCGCTTCCCCTCCGGATTATCTCTGACCTGTCCGTCTCTGCCTCACACTCTCTATCGGCTCCCACCCTCTCCTGTTCCTGTCGGTGGGTTTGGGCTACGACTGTCACGGTCGGTGCGCATCACTGACTCCTTCGTGGTCTTGACTTCCGCCCGACGTCTCTCTCTCTCTCTCTCCCCCCCCCCCAACCAGTTTTGACGCTCTCTTTGTGTGCCACCGCCGTGTTTCTTCTTCGGGCGCGCGTGTGCGTGTGCGTGTGCGTGTGGGAGCTGTTGGCCATCTTTGCCAGCGCGGTCCGTGGTGCGTCTCCCCCAGTCACTCTTTTTCGCTTTCGCTCCTCATCGGTCTGCTGCGTTTTTTTTTTTTTTTGAGAAGGTCGCCTTACGCCTCACCACTCTGTACAGTACTCCTCCGTCACTCTTTGTTTTACGTAACACACTCACACTGTGGTGTGTGTGTGTGGTGTGTGTGTGTGCTGTCTTCCGGTCGGGGTTCTCGCACCAGGAGCTACTTCTGCCGCCTGCACGTTTTTCGGCTGTCCTTCTTTCCTTCCCTTCTTCTCTCTCGTTGTCGTCTTGTCACGTTCTTTGACCGCTGCCGCGCCGCGCCGCTAGAGAGAGAAAGGTGTGTGTGTGTGTGTACCGTTGGGTTAGAATACGATCGCGTTCCCTCTCGCGCGCCGAATCTTGGACGAGGTCGGGGAGCACCGGCAACGTCGTGCGAGTTTGTGGCCGTTTTACGCGGGGCTTTCTCCTACTTGTACCATTTTGTGTGTGCGTGTGTTTCTTCAACGCCCTAATCTATTTTTCTTGTTTGCTACACTTGTATTTGTCTCGACGGGGCCTGCGGTGGTGGTGGTGGTGGTGGTGGTGTGTGCGTGCGTGTGTGTGCGCGTGCTATGCAGATCCGCGCTCCCTCCTTCCTGTGTAGGCACACGTAGCAAGAAAAAAAACAAGCAAAAAAGGTGTACACGCAAGCGCCGACAGAGGCACCTCACGCGGACAGAGAGCGCAGCGCAGAGGCAGACACGTGTCTCGATCGTGGCGCCATGCCCCCAAAGCGCTGCCCCAACCGCCTCCTGGTGCTGTGCGCCTCCATCAATGATGTCACAGCATGGCCGTTTTGGAAGTTCTTGCAGATGAAGAAGATTCGCGGCGTGACGGACATGGCGCTGCTCGCCTTCAACAGCGACGGCGGCAGCTTCGAGGCTCGCATCGATGGCGACAAATACCAGCTCAAGAACTATGCCAAGGTTCGCGGCTACCAGCATGACATGTTTGAGAGCTTCGTGCATCGCTGGCACGATCCGGGCCGAAGCTATTTCGTGTATGGCGGGCATGGAATGGGTGACTATGTGGAGCTGGAACAGGACCGTGTCTCGCTGCAGGTGCACGAGCTCGCCGACGTCTTCGGCACGCGCGTCTTCGAAGCCGTTCTCTTTGACGCCTGCTTCATGGCGAACATCGACTGCGCCCATCATCTGCGCCACAACACGCGGTACATCGGTGCCTGCGAGGGGTACATGTGGGAGCCTGATACGGCCCTCGACTACCATGTCTTCAACACCCACAACGCGAGCGCCATGAGCCGCTTCAAAGACCCGCTACACATCCTCCGCATTATTCAGGCGGACTACTGCAGCAAGGCGCCGCGTGGCGACTTCACCATCATCGACACCACGCACATCGCGGCGCTGCGGCAGTACGTGCAGGAGCACGTCATGCAGCGCGTTTATGACCGGGCGACCTTCTACAGCCTACCGCAGCGAGAGCGACTGCAGCAAATCGCTGAGGCGTCGATTCAGGCGTCCATATCCCAGTTTGGCCACCCCGGCGGTGACACCAACGTGATGAATGGCGTTGGCAGTGGCACTGGCCGCCCGCGCACCGCCCCATCGTCGCCCGAGGTGCTTGCGCTTTCCGCCGCCGGCAGGCCGACGCGGCGGCAGCGAATGCTGCAGGCGATTCAGTTTGAGCACTCGCTGTACCCGTCGGAGGTCGACGACAAGCAGCTGCTCGACCTCAAGTCGTATCTCACTGACATGCTGCGCGAGGAGCAGCAGCTCAAGGCGTGGGAGGCAGCGGCGCTGGGGCCGCAGCGCCGCATTGCGGCGGGTCGCCGCCGCGTGCGAAGTGATGCACTGCAGCATGGTGGCAGCTCCGGAATCGCCGCCCCCTCCTCCGCCTCGCCCTCCTTCGCCGTCTGGAAGGCGCCGCCGTCGCGGGCGCTGTTTGTTGATGGGCACGGGCGGCTGCCCGCTGCCAGCTCGACAGGGTGTTCGCCGTCCATCAACGGTGGCCCAGCCGCAGCTAACGACACGCAGAAGGGGGCGACGGCGCTCTCTCCTCCAGCCCTTGCGACCACTCCAACGGTGGCAGCAGCGCCGCCTCCGTCTCTCTCCACCTCTTACAAGGGCAGCGCGCAGGAGGGGCTAGATCTTTTCCACAAGGTTGTCGTGAGCCACATCCCACCCAAGGCCGCTTCCATCTACGCGACCCAGCTCGGGGGGTTATCCTTCACGGTGCACGAGTACAGTGCCATGTCGCGGCCGGCAGAGCCGTGGTTGGTGGGCTCGAAGAGGTTGCTGAAGCGCCGGGCAAAGCAATTCCTGAAGAACGGCGAACTCTCGGAGGTGGTGATGGAGTCCCCGAAGGCGAGCGCGTCCGTCGCCAGCGCTGCCCTCGTGGCAGCCGTGGGCAAGGCGACAGCAACGGCGGCGGCGGCGACGGGTGCTTCTGCGGGAAAACCCGAGCATGCGACTTCCGCCGCCGCGCTGCCGCTGTCACCCAGAGCAGGCATGCTCTCCACGGACCAGCGTCTGCGTCTCACGAGCAGCAGTAATGGCACAGACAGCGACAGCTCCTTGTCACTCAGCTTGTCAGCACCGCTCTCCACCTCCTCCACGGATGCATACAACAGCAGCATGAAAACAGTAATTCTCGACCCGCCACAGCGGGCTGCCTCCTATACATCGTTACCCAACTCCAAAGAACGTACAAGCGCCTGCTGAGGGCAAGAGAGCGCTATGGTTAGGAGCGTCGCTGGAGAGTGTGCCCCCGGATGCCAGGGAGGAGGGCACACCTCTCAACGCATGGCATCACAGGGCCCAGCACACCCCCTCTCTGAGGGAGAGCACAACCGCCCCTCCCCTCCACCCCTGCCAATACCCACCTACCTCTAGTGCTGGCAGGGCCAGGCGCCTACGATGCGAGGAGGTGACCGATACTTATTGCTGCTGATGTCGGCGGCCAGGTCCTGGATGGCGTGGCGTCGGAGCGACCTGCTGCAGTGCACACGTCTGACCCATCCACATGATGGGCAGCGTGTCCGCGCGACTCGAGCGTATCCGACCCCCGGCCCTCACACTGCCTACTGGTGGGTGGGAGCCTGAGCCGCCGCGAGGGATGCCGGACGTGGCGACCGGCGCGACGGTAGCTGCTGCGAGGCGACCTGCAGGGCTGGAGGTGGTGGCCCGTGTTCGAGGCGGACGCCGTGCTTGGATGACTGAGCCGGCATATTGCTGTAACGCGTCTCTAGGGCTGCTTCGCACGACGCGATGTGGTGGGGGCGTGTGACCGGCCGTGTAGTGGCGGAGTGGTGGTGGTGGTGGTGGTCGGGGCTTCGAGCTCACGCGCCCCACGGCGGCAAATCAGACACGTTACAGCAAACACAAGAAGAAAAATGCCGTAGAGGTTGTGCCGATGCTCGTTTGTGTGCTCAGTCAACTATGCTTCCCCCCTTCTCATCCGCCTCACGCCATCCGTGCGCGCGTGGGCATGTGCTGGTGTGGCCGTAGAGCAGCAGCGTGTTGTGCTTGTACCGGCGTGTGTGTGTGACCCGCTGATTTGGCCTGCACGTGTGACCGCAGTGGCGCTCTGGTTCGTCCGCTGTGCTTGTGTGCGTCTCTCTCGTGTGGCTGTACGTGTGTCTCATCTTTTAGCTACTTTGTATCCGTGTCGACATCACCGGCACGGGCTTCCATGCATCCGTTTCACCCGACTTTCTTTTCACTGTACTACACGATCCTCCACATAAGGCACGCAGGCGTGGCGTGGGAGCCCTTGTACATGTTCCGTGACCAACGAACGAACCAACCCCCTTCGTCTTGTGCACCTCACGGGTTTCTCTTCTTCTTCTCCTGCCCCCCCTCGTGACGGCACAAGCGCTGGTTTCTCGTGTTGTGTGCTTCGCCTCTGGAAAAGGTTATGGATGCTCTTCAGTGCACTCGTGGTTTGGCCGCCCCCCTCCCCCATCTCCCGCCCCACCCCTAACGGTATTGCCACATCTTGTTTGAGGCCCCTGCACCTTCTTTCTGCCCCTGCTCCAACCTATCATTGGAAACGGCGTGCGTGTGTCTGCATGGGCAACTGAGGCGTTACATTGTTGTTCTTCTTGCCTTTCCCCTCATGGCCGCTGACTTCCAACGGCTGCGTACGCTTACACTCGACGCCCCGTACACGGACGCGCATGTGCACAGCTTCCGTATGCCTAGTAGCGATATGAAACGGATAGGGGAGCCGATGGCGGTGCGTTGCTACGCCACGCCGTTGCGGAGCGATATTGTTGTCGCTGCGGCACTGTCGCTGCCATTAATGAGGGGGAGGGCGAGGTGCGACAAGAAGGGAGAAGTAGGAAGAAAGCAGAAGGTGACCACCTGGGCGTAGCTCTTAGAAAACAAAGAGAAACGAGACAGAGAAGCACACGCGCGCGCACTCGCCGCACGCCTCTTCTGCATGGGGGTGGGGGTGGGTGCGCACGGTAGGCGATGTCGCGTGTGTGCCCATCGATCTGCATGGATGTGTGCGTGGCCGGCGTGTGCGGCTCTGGGCCATCCAGTCCTCAAGACGATAGCGAAAGGCCAAGGGCAACATATGTGGACGAGGGTCACGCTACGGGTGCGTGCACAATGCACAGCGCAGCAGTGCGCGACTTCGCATGGCTTGTCTCATTGTCTTGCTTGAATCGTTTACTTGTGCCTTTCTCGGTGTTCCCCCCCCCCCCCCCCCCCCACACACACACACAACCACGTCTCTCACTGATGTCCTCCCCTCTCTCGTCCATTTCTCTCCCCTGGTGGCATAACCTCATGCGTGCGCGCGCCTGCCGCTCTTTGCATGTTCCGGTGTGCTCACCGACCATGGCGTATGTAGCCTTCCTTCACGATCGCGTGCGTGCCAGCGCCGACCACCACCACCGTGCACTCATAAAAAAACGAATGACAAGAAAGGGAGTGCTGCCCAGCGTCACCGAAACGAGAGGTAAGGGGGGAGATACGTTGATCTTAGTTTGTTTCGGAAGAGGGAGAAGGTCGAGGCGCACCTTTCAACACATCACCACAGACCCTCGGTCCTCCTCTATCTCACCAACGCACGCATACGCGCGCCGACGCTCACCCGAAGGCGGCCTCTACCATCCCAGTCGCTCTCTCCCAGCGCATGTGAGGGTGTGCTTTAGGTCTTGTTCAGCCTCCTGCCGCTGCCCTTCGTTTCCCCCCATAGGTAAGGCCCTCGACACACGCGTGTACACGTCACGTCGTCATCGTTGCGTCCACTAGCATATCCTCAGTCCCCTCCCCCTCCTTCACCACCGCCACGCACCTCTTCTAGTCTGCCATGCCCAGCGAAGTACTACCAAAGGCTGCTGCTGCCGCCGCCATGCGGCTGGAGCCGCTCTGCTTTGGGGGCTACGAGCACGTCGACAGTGGCAGCGGCGGTTTTGTGCACCTCATCACCGCGCAAGGTGGACGTGTGCGTCTTCACCTGTCGCAGCCCTCTTTCCGGGGTGCTTCACCACCGCTGCTGCAGCAACCACCGCTGTCGCCACGTCTTGACCATCTACCCACACCCCCTCCATCCCGGCCCCTTGGTTGTAAGCCCACACAGAAGGTTGCAGCTGCCCTGGCAGATGCCCGGTGGGCTCCGGAGGATGCAGCAGGGCCGCAGACGTCGACGGCTGCTGCTTCTGCGATGCCATCGGCACCCCCGGAGGGGTTCGAAGTGGAATTCTTCTCGTCGTCGTCGTCCGTGGAGTCTTCGGCGGTACCATCGCGCGCGACGTCGCGAGGGGCGTCCCCGTCGTCAGAGGCTGCTGCTACCGAGGAGATCGATGCGGAACACGCGCCAGCAGGCGCCTCTGACGCTGGCGACGGCAAGCCGACTGTGTCGAGCGACATCGCAGGCGCACGTGAAGGCACGACCTCGGAGGAGCAACTCGTGCCGCTCACGTTTGCCCACGGCACGGAGCTGACGGTGTCCGCGGCGTTGGTGGCAGCGCTGGATGATGAGCTGACCAGGTGCGCTTTGCTTCTCTTCGACGGCAGGCTCCCTCAGCAGCCGCTGCCACCGCCGCCACCGCCGCCGGGGCCGGGGCCGGGGCCGGTGGAAGCGCCTCGGCAGTGGTGGTCGGAGGCGGTCAACTACCACCGTGCCGTCTTGCTGGGCTACGACGACGCCGGATTCGCGTACGTGGACGCGCAGGCGTTTGCGCAGCGGGTGCCGCCGCCGCAGGGATGGCGACTGTGCCCCCTCCCGCTGCTGGTGTGTGAGGTGGCGAAGTTGGTTCACTTTTATCGGGATGCGGAGCCGGACGACACAACGAGCGAGCAGAGCACCGCCGCCGGTGCCTCTGGCGCTGCACTGCGCTACCCGGTGCTGCCGAGGCCCTCAAGGGCTGCTGCTGCTGGGGGAAACGGTGACTTGTGAACGCACAGTCGAGCCGCGATGGCAGCACTGGCGCAACCTCACCCTCACCTTCTTACCCGGCCCCCGCGTCTGGCGAGCCGTCGCCGTCCACGTCATCAGCTACAACGCCGCCTGTCCCGCCCTCGACATCACTTGCGTACCTGAGCCCGCCCCTGCGCTGGACCCTGCCCATGTGCGGCCACGCACCCTCGCTGAACTTGCAGCAACTATTCCGAGTGCAGCCGAACCGCGTGTATCAGCTGGCACGGCCGCCCGAGGAGGTGGTGTTTCTCGGCGTCGCATTTGGAATGCCGTGGATCCGACCGGTTGTGTTGGCTACCGCAACGGCCCCTGATGCAGCGTCATCGCAGGTGGGAACGTGTCGCGGTGTCGTACTTCACGCAACCGACCCCTCGACTTCATCGCCGCCATCGCAACCGCCGGCCGGGTATCGCTGGAAGGACACGCGTGCGTGGGCGGAACCGCTCATTGGGTGCCACGACGCATGCGACATTCGAGGTCGCCACGGTCTCGTAGACCCGGCGCCAGGTGCGAAGGGGGTGTCCGCTGCTGCTTCCGTCGCCGATGCCGAAGGATCTGCACCTCCCTCTGCGCGGTCATCAGCTGTTACTGGAGCGCCGCCCGAGGAGTCGGGGCAGGAAGCATCGCTGCGGCCCAGTGAGGCCGACGAGCAGAACAGCGGCACGTCCGCTCCTCTCTCACTGTCACCTCCGTCGCCCTCGCAGAAACCTCTCACCGCCGCTGCGCCGCTGTTTGTAAAAGAAGGCACCCGTGTCTTCGTGCCTGGCCGCTTCGGTGTAATGCTAGAGTGCAACACCAATTCAGCGCTGATGGAGGCGCATTTCGGCGTCGTGCACGCCGATCAGCTTGTACCGCGCGCCCTGTCGTCTCACGCTGCCGCTGCGCAGCTCTCCGGTGCACCAAAGCCAGGCAAGACGACGGCGCCATCACTGCCGCCTGGGCCCTTCATTGTCATGGGGCTGTACGGTCGCAACGTGCTCGTGCTAATAGCCGAAGGCGAGGGGCAGACTGCAGTGCAGATTCAAGTTACGCGGGGCGTCGAAGAGGTCGCGGAGGCGTTTCGAAAAGTGGCAGGGACGCCACTGCCGCCGCCTGCGCTGCCGCTGGAGCCACTCAGCGTGCCTGCATCACCACCTGAGTCGACAATGGTCGCCGAGGCTGCTGCTGCCTCTCGCTTGGTGGCCAAAGACGAAGTCTTGCAGGAGAGGCCGCAGGCGCCGGAGACAGAGCGACGGGAGGACCAGGCAGGACCCGTGCCCGGTGCAGTGACTTGCATTGTGGCTGAGGAGGCCGACACCTTCATGGCCCCTGCAGCAGATGCAGCTGCTCCTGCTGCTGCTGCTGCCGAAGCGCAGTTTTGCAAGGATAAGGCCGCGGGCATGCTGGGTGTGGAGGGAATGCGTAAAGAAGTTGGCACCGCTACACCGGTGGCCGATGGGGAACGCCACGGAGGGCCGCCGCCGGCCAAAGAAGTGATTCTAACCGACCTTCACACAGCCAGTGAGAACGCTGCGCATGCCTGCTCGAGTGTTGTCGTGGAGATATCGCAAGGGGTCTCGATATCGGCCGCTTCTGCACCGCGCGCAGGGCGATGGTCGTCAACGACATCGTCCTCGGCGTCTTCGAGCTCCTTCGACTCACATGCTTCGCAGCGACTCCGGCAGCAGCAGCAGAGTCGGTTGGAGCAGATCGGAGAGGAACAGGCACACCGTTCAGGCCCTTCCACAGGGAGAGCCAGCGCACCAAGCACTCCCACCGATAACGTTGTGGTGGAGGCGGCTGAGGCATGGCCAACTTCTGCGGCACAGCTGCTTGAGTCTGCGGAGGAGGTGACGGTTGTGCCCGCCGTGACGCCGGCCACAGACGACGCGCCGCCGCTGATGACCCTACCGGCGGCCGAACATGCCATGACCTCCCAGAGCGGTGAAGGAGTCTTTCAGGCGGAGGCTGCTATCGCTGTCGTCGAAGCCGCGAACACCAAGACGCCTGGAGAGAACGATGTGCACCATCACGACGACGGAGTGGTCTCTGCTGATGCTTCGCTGCACGGTCACTCCCTGCTGCAGCTGCCTGAGAAGGACCTCAGCGCGCCAGAAGGTGGAAGTGAGAAGCACCCGCAGCCGGGCAGCAGCCTCTCGGTTCAGTTTTTCGCCGGCCAGACACCGAGCTTGCTCCCGGCCTCGTCATCGATGCCGCAACCATCGCAACAGCAGCACACAGACGACGCGCAGGAGGCGTCGCTAGGCACGGAGGTGAGCTTCAATGAAGACGGGGCCGACGTGCACCGTCTTCCTGCCGCACTGGAGAGCGATTGCGAAGAGCGAGTGCAGCACGTGAGCGGCGCAGATGCCGACGATGTTGCCGGGCCGGTTATTGCATTCCAAGCATCATCTCTGTTGGCGTCGGTGGAGCAGCGGGGATGGGCCAACCAGGCACCTCCCTTTCGCCACGTTGCCATTCCAGCCGGTGAGGAGGTGGCAGTGACGACAGCGATGGCACGCTTAGCAACGGCCTTCGCACCTTCCTACTCTCCGCCACCAGCGAGCCCTGCAGACCTCCGGGCAGCACCTCGAGTTTGGGATGCACAGGGGATGTCTTACCCCACTTCAGGCCCCTCACCATGCGCGGCGGCGGTCGGGCTGCAGCACCACTCCGCGGCGACGCCGTTTACCAACTTCCTGAAGGCGTACGCAGTCTACGTGCTCGGCACACATGGAGCAGCAAGCGGAGGCGAGAGCAAGGAGCTGCGCAACGGCACAGCGCCGCACATGAACGAGTGCGCGGCGGGGGCAGGGGAAGCCTCGCGGGGCGTAGCGGGACTCGCTTCGATACTCGACTTCTACCGCGAGCAACCGCTGGCGCGCATCATGGAGGCCACAGCTATTCAGCGGCGCTGTCATGCGGCGTGGAACGCGGCCATCGCATCGACACCTGCCTCTGCTGCAGCGCAAGCTGTGAGCGATGTGCAGGTGTGCAAGCTGAAGGCATCTGCGTCGACGACTGTTTTTACGGAGCTCTGCGTTGATGAGCTCGTATCGCTGCTGGCTATCGTGCATCATCCGTCACCGAGACAGGATGGATGATACACCGCGGTGACCGCATGCACGCGTGATGGCGGCTCGCCATTTCCCTCTCTTTCTGTGAGTGCCCCCTCCTTATACACACGTACACACACACACACACACACACACACGCGTGCACGCGTGCACGAGGAGGGATGGAGGGGTGAGTTTGCATGCCCCATCACTTTGCAAAACACAGCCGAGGTGCCATCTGTGTGTCTGTGTGTGGAATGTGTGTGTAGCCGCGGCTCGCATATACTTACTTCCTTTTTTTTCCATGGCTTCCCGTGTGCGGCTGGCACATCCGTGACGTGTTTCGTCAAGCAACAACAGCGGTAAAAAGCGAAGTGCATCTGCTCGCATGGGCTGCTGCTGCTGCTGCTGCTGATCTCGCGCCTTTTTAAAAGTTTTCGGGCGCGCTTGCTCTGCTGATGCACATCACAGGCTGGGAAAGAGTACGGGGCAAGGACGCCGATGGGTGCGCCGCCATGCATCCTGATACATGGCGCACTTGAAGACACAGACCCCTCTCTCACCGTCATGTATGCACGATGTTTCTCTTCCTCTGCTCGGTGCGACGTTTCTATAGTGTCGCCACTCCTGTTGTTGCTGCCTCCGCTTACCCTCTTGCCCGCGATACGCCGCTGCCACGAAAGCGGTTGTGTCGGTGCGAGATGCTGCTGCATGTCTCAGCAGCAGCGCTGCATTCTACTTCTCTTGCTCTTCTCAAACGGTTTCTCCTGTGTTCTTGCAGCCCACACACCCACACTCCGAGACACGTGACCGCCGCCTCTGCCCCTTCTACCCTCCGTGCCACCGCCACCCAGCGTCACCGTAGCTCCGGCATCTGTCTTTGCTAGTCAAGAGGTTTACCGGTGCACCATGAGCACGCCAGGGACGATGCGGCGGGTGTGGCGTGCTTGCTGCCCCCGCACGGGCCAGCCAACATGATGTCGACCTACATGACTCGCTACGACTACGACTACAACCGCGATCCCGGTCTGACAGGCAGCGACGGCGGCAGCGGGGGCGGCTTCGAGCAGGAAATCAGCGGCGAAGTGCGCAACCGCCCCATCTTTGCCTACGGTGTTGACACAGGCGACCGCGACGACCGCACTATCTACCAAGTAGACTACACAAACAAGGACCGCTCCGTGAAGAATATGGCCGGGCTGGCCGCCACGCTGACAGGCTCGGCCGCTTCTGCGGCTGCGGCAAAGATGAGAGGCCAGGATAACGGCACGGCGTACCAGCACAACTGGTATCTCCCCGCGGTCTCCGCTCACATTGTCTTGGCGGACGGCAGCCATCCGCATACAGTGTACCAGGATGACTACCAGGCACCCCGGCACGTCGCTGGTGGCGCCGTGCATGATCCGGTGTGCTACGCGGGAGCCGCCGCTGCCGCCTACAATGCGGATCTGCTCAAGCCGCACGGCGTGATGGAGGACGACGGCGCCGACCTCGCGCCGAAGATCACATCAAAGGAGTCGCTGCTGCCACGCAAACACGCGAGCCCCAACGCTACGTGGACGCCAGTCTTCGAGAACACCGCTGACCACCGCCACACGTGGAATGATTGCGTGCCTGGGGACGGTGTGGTGGGCACATACACGTGCACCTCCTGGGATTACGGCGACACGAGCCAGGCTCACCCCTTGCAGCTGCCGCTGAGCCTCGCGCGCAGCCTTGCAGCCCACAACCTGGACGCCTCCGCGAACCCGGACAAGGCGGCGCTGCTGCGCCATCTCGCCGGGAAGCACTACTCCTCTAGGACGCTGCGCGGATCATCGAGCGGTGCTCCGCTGGACACGAACGACCGCACGAACCCGCAGTTTTTGTCAACGGTGGAGCAGAAGCGGTGTGCGGTGAGCCGGCGCCTTGAGAAGGAGCACTACGTCACCATGTCCATCTACAAGAGCGACTTCATTGATCAGGGGCTGCTGCCAGAGCTGCCCGGAAACCCTGGCGGTCCAGCGGACGTTCGCGACACCCACACCAGCCCCTTGGCCACTGCGGGGGAGATGATGGCCGGCCAGCTAACGACCGCGACGCGCGAGCTGGGCTTGCTGCGCAACGCGCACGGCACCCTCAAGTCCGGCGAGGCGCACGCTGCGTCGCGGGTGAGCACCGGCGTCTTGTCAGCGATGCGCACAATGGAGAAGGCGGCCTCGATCGACAAGGCCGACCCGCACTGCCACAAGCTCCGTGAGTAGTTGCAGCCTTTCCTCCCTTCAACCTTCGCCCTCTCTATCTCGCACCACCGCCGTGGTCCGACCATCTCTCCCCCGGCGATGCGCACACGGACGCTCGCGTTTGCATGCGCGCGGGTAGGCAATGTGCTTGCCGCTGTTGCCGTCCGCCTAGCGTCCTTCGCCGCCATGCCACGCTTGCCTGCGTGTTGTGTGTGTGGTGTGTTGTCTGCAACGTCCCTGCCGCTCTAACGCCCTTCTCTGTCCGCCCTGGCTGTCATGTACACTGTCGCTTCTCCTCATTTTGTGTGTTTTCTCGTTGTTTTCACCCGTTTCCATGTACACTACACGCAAGCGAAGGCGCGCATACGCACCAGCTCACGGCAGGGAACGAAAAGCGACACGCGCGCACACCGATTGGGCCTCCTCGATATCGTGTGTGTGTGTGTGTTTGTGGGTGTGTGTGTGTGTGGAGGAGGCGGTCATGCGCATTCCTGTTGCCGCATCCGTCTTGTTTTTCTCGCACCCTTTCCCGCTTGTGCATTTTATGCCCTTTTTTCTGTGCTCCTTGGTTGTGCGGCATCGACGTTTTTTTTTTTTTTTTGGGGGGGGGTTTCTTGCGGCGTGTGCTTTGTGTCTTCTTGTCAGCGTCCGCGTGTGCGTGTCTCTATCTGTGCTTGTGCGCTCAAAGTCTCTGTCGCGCCTCCGCGCGCGTGTGTGTGTGTGCCGCGCGCCTCACGGAGCTCTCTGCCCCGTCACCTTTTTTTCCGACAGAAGTCACCTGGATGTTTAGCAGGAAGGAGACGGCACTTGTTTGATGGCTTCCCTTGATCTGGTGGTGCTCGTGCAGTGTGTGGCGGCACGGCACATGCGGAGGTGGTGGGACGGCAGACGATGCTCGCAAAATATACGTGCGTGCGACACAGAGCGGGAGCATGCGGAGAAGAGGGAGCGAGTCGAACTCGAATGTGCAGACACGCACGCGGGCGCTCTTCACGCTTCATGCGAGGATATATATATATATATATATATATGTTGTTTGTTGCGATTCTCTGCGTTGATCGCCGCCAGCAGCGTCGCTTTTCTTGTTCTTCTTCCTTTAGTCATGAGACCACTGCCCCCCCCTCCCCACTCCCGCAGGCGGGCGGGCGGGGATGCACGATGACGGCCAAAGAAGGAAATAGAAAAGCGATGGCTAGGAGCTGCTGCGTCCGTGGCACTGCGCAGCGATGCAGCGAGCAGGAGCTGGAAGGCGGTGCTGCTGGAATGCACGCGCGCAATGCGGCGTTTTCCAACTCCTTGCGCTTGTGCAGGCCGCGCTCGCACCTCCGGTGCTGCACACAACAGCTTGCATGCTTGCTGTGGCACTCCCCCCCCCCCCCCCCCCCCACGCATCGCGCCTCTCTATCGAGGCATCCGCACCGCGCACACATCATCCACCTCTCCCGCTCTCTCACTCTGTGTGTGTGTGTGTATCCCTCCTTCTCCTCCCACGTTCATCTCCTCATTACCCTATCTGCCACGCAGTCGAACTCCCCGAACTGTTTTTTTTTTTCGAGTTTTGTGTCGCTGCTCCGTTCGCGCTGTACCTCCTCTTGCCGTCTGTTTCCTCCCTCAAGTGCCACATCGAGTCACGCCTCCTCCCCGCCGCCTCCGCCTGTCACGCACATCGCTCTTGCTCTCGCTCTGTTCTTGGATTGTTGTGCGGCTCCCTGTCTTGGGCGCTCTTCAGTACTCCGACGGCGACTTTGTGCGTTTTTTGTTTCCTCCAACTGCCGTCGTCCATACACAGCGGCGAAGGCGACGGCAAGCGAGTACCATCCCTCACACACACACACACACACAATCCCCTTCCCCATCACCACCGTCTTGAGCCATGGCCGCCGCTGATCAACTCCGGTACGCCGCTCAGATGATCGAGCTGGCGCGCAGCGAAGAGAGGGAGGACGGAAACCCGCTCACGGCGGTGCGCTGCTACACAACGGCGATGGAGGTTATCGCGTCAGAGGCGTCGAAGCGCGCGGCGATGATTGAGAGCAATGAAGCGCGTCGTTTCTTTCTCTTTCAAGTCCGATCGAAGCTGGAGATGTACCACGAGCGAGCGGAGCTGCTCCTGCAAGTCTCGAGCGGATCGGGGCTGCTCGACAAGCCCAGCTTCAGCAACGGCGACGCCTCGGCTTTTCAAACTAACTACCCACCCGCGCTCTTCGCGTCGGCGGTGGCGAATGAGAAGAGCAACAGCGGCAATGACGGAGTTGCGTCGTGCAGCACGGGCGGTGGCGTCAGTGTACTTGGGATTCCGCTGCAGCCCCAACAGATGGCTCCCTCTGCTCTTCCCACACAAACTCAATCCAGCTATGACGACTCCAAGGAACCGCCGATGAGCTGCTACCTGAAGCCCGACGACGACGCAACCGCTGAACCGCCGCCGGTGACACCAGAGCTGGATCTTGACGAACTCATGAAGAACCTCGGCGCACCACCGGAGTTGTAGAGGCGAGAAGGGTGATGGGGACGAAGTAGCCGAGAGGCGTGCGTGCATAAGTGAGTGGGTGTGCGTTGGAGTGTGCACCGAGGTCTAAATCAAATCTTTTCCGTTGTTGATATCTCTCTCTCTCTCGTTTTATTATCATCATTCTGTTGGGGCTTCTGGGGGTGTGGGCATGAGAGGCGGTGAGCGGGAGGGGTGGGCGGGGGTGGGGAGGCCATGCGCCCGCATGTATTTTGTTGTTGTTCTGCATCCCTTGTGCTTGCCGTCGTCTCGTTTTCTGCGTCGTGGTTTGGTTTGTGTGAGCGCCCGTGCTGAGGTCTCTCTTCGTTCTTTGCGTCTCGGCCCCCCCCCCCCCCCCACTGGGTGCCCTCCTCACTGCCTTTCGCTATTGTGGATTCTCGTTTTTGTGCGTGGGATTTGCGTAGAGGGTCCGCTCAATCTCCCTCCGCGCATGCCGCCCTTACGTTCTGGCGTGATGTGAGCTCCCTCCCTCCTCTTCCGCTTTCGCCAGCACGCACCCACCCGCCCTCTTTTGACTTCCCCTCCGTGTGCGCATTTCTGGTGCTTCCTCCCAGACGAGTGCGCGCATCTCCCCCTCCCTTCGCTCCTCCACTCACCGACGACCCACCCGAGAAAACGAGCACAGCTGCTCTGTAAGTTGTTCGCCGAAACATTCTCCTGGTCTCGCTCATGTCCGCCCTGCTTTTCATGGCTTTCGCCCCCTCGTCCTCGTCGTCCTCCTCCGACACGCACCACACGCACACGCACACGCACACACCGCCGCGCGCCTCCTCTTCTATGTTCGCTCGTTTCTCGTTGCTGTTTGGTTGCGTCTCGCCGTTCTCTTCCGTCGTGTGGAGACGCTCCTTTCGGATGCCTCCACTCGTGCAATACTCTCCGTCCTCTCGGTAATGTGCTCCGTGGCGTGCGCGCTCGTCTCCACGCACCCAGCAACGCACACGCTAAGATGGGCAAGACGAACACCTTTGAAGTCGAGCGCATCGGCAGGCAAGCCCACTGGGGGCACAGAGAAGGAACATGCCAGCGTATCGTCGATGCCGCCCTATCGGGCTTGCCCAGGAAAGCGATTGGATAATCTAAGTCGTCAAGAGAGCGACATCTACGGCAGCGTATCGGCACGTGTGTTGTGTGCACCGCCGCCGTACATGCTGGGCATCGCTCTTGGGTGATGCTCGCCTGGAACGCCAACACTCTACGGTGTATGCGAAGGGCTTATCGGCGCGGGTGGCGGCGCCACCGCCATTTCCGCGCGCCCCACTTTGCTCTCCATATTTCTTCTCCCGTGGCCTATCATGGGAAGAGGATGAAAGGGGAGTAGGTAGTCTTGGCGGTGGGCTCTCTTTCCACCTGCCGCAACACTCGCGATGCAAAAGAAAACGGTCCGAAGCAACGCTTCCTCTGTTCGCTCTTCCTCCTCGCTCGCTCGCTTACTCGCACTTTCTCCGGCTGCCCCATCATCCGTCATTCATCCCCTCTATCCCATCTCGCTCTATCTGTGACCTTGCGAACACTCTCCGGCTTTCTTTTTACCCTTACTTCCCTCCCTTTCGAGCGAGCGCAGTTTTTCATCTCCCGCCGCACGCAACGATGGCCACCATTGGTATGTTCAACGAGGAGGGCGAGAATGTCGACCTCTACATCCCGCGCAAGTGCCACGCGACCAACACGCTGATTGAGGCGCACGACCACGCCGCCGTGCAGATCTCGATCGCGAACGTTGGCCCGAACGGCGTGATCAACGGCACGACGACGACGCTGTGCATTGCTGGCTACCTGCGCTCGCAGGGCGAGTCGGACCACGCGATCAACCACATCACGATCGACCGCGGCATCATGCGCATCAAGACCGGCAAGCCGAAGCGCGTGTCCAAGTCGAAGTCGAAGAAGCCCGCCGCGAAGGGCGCCGCCGCTGGCGCTGCTGCGCAGAAGGGTGCCCGCCCGTCTGCCCAGAAGGGTGCTCGCCCGCCTGCCCAGAAGGGTGCCCGCCCGCCTGCGCAGAGGGGTGCTCGCCCGCCTGCCCAGAGGGGTGCTCGCCCGCCTGCCCAGAAGGTGCCCGCCCGCCGGCTCAGAAGGGTGCCGCCCCGGCTCGCAAGAACCGCGCTTAGGGCAGTTGAAAGGGAGGAAGGCGCGGTATAGCGAAGCCAAAGTCAAGCGGGAGTGCATGCGACTCGGTGTGCACCTGCGCGTGTTTCTGTGCACAGCTTGGTCTAGACCTACCGCAAGGGGAAGGGGGGCGGAGGGGTGAGGTGAGGGTCGCAGAGCCACGAAAAAAAAGATGTGGTGGCGTGGGGTGTCTGCCTTCGCAGCGCCCGTTTTTCTCTCTGTGCGCCTCCCACGTGACACCCCTAACCCTTCTTGCTGGACTGCGTTGCGCATGGGCCGTGGCCTTTGTAGGATGTCTTCGTGCAGCGCACCGGCGGCAGCTTCGTCGCCTCCATGGCTGCGCGACGTTGCTAGACGAGCCGGCAGCCGACGCGGTGTGACGACACACACACACACCACACACACACACACACGCACATGCTTACCGAACACCTTTGGCGCGTTGCTGAAATTTGTGTTTTATGATTTTTCCTTTCTTCTCTCTTCGCGCCTCTCTCTGGCGCTCTCGCAAAGGCTCTTGCGTGCCCGCTTGCGCTGTCCTCTTCGCCTCTCTCTCTCTTGCCCCCCTCCCGCTCGCTCGACGGGGTGATGGTGAGTGGTAGGCCAGGTGGGGGGTGAGGCGAGGTCGACGACGACAGAGGGTGTGGCGAACGGCCCGGGCGTGAGAGTGGGAGAGCGAGTGTGTGCCAGAGAGGCTCATTTCTTCGAAGAAAAACACGAAAAGAGCGACACCACGCAGCTCCACAGGTTGGCAGGCGCGCACAGCATGGGCAGGCGTGTCGGTGGCGGCGGTGTCGACGCTTGCCGAGGCACCCATGCGAACCGCAGCAACAAAACGCGTGCTAGGCCGGCTGTGAAGGTACGCAGCAGCGCGTGCGCATGCACAAGTTTGTGACTCTGCGCAAGGCATCCCCTCGCCATACGCAGTCTTATCGGGTTTCCATGCGAAAATGCCGCCTACCACGAAGCGAAGCAGAGGACGTACAGCGCACACCCGGCTCGACTTACTTCGCCGCTTCTTCCTCTCCTAACTGCCTTTGTGTTTCGTGTTTTTCTACGTCCCTGCCTTTCACTGGCCGACTCGCAACGCTGACAACAACACATGCCACACCGCTCATGATCACTGCGCGACCACCACGTCACCATTCATCTCCTGAATATCCCTCAACCGTGTGCCCACACCACACCTTTGCTCAGCCTCGAGTCTATTCCTCTCTCCGCTCCATCTCCCGCCGCACGCAACGATGGCCACCATTGGTATGTTCAACGAGGAGGGCGAGAATGTCGACCTCTACATCCCGCGCAAGTGCCACGCGACCAACACGCTGATTGAGGCGCACGACCACGCCGCCGTGCAGATCTCGATCGCGAACGTTGGCCCGAACGGCGTGATCAACGGCACGACGACGACGCTGTGCATTGCTGGCTACCTGCGCTCGCAGGGCGAGTCGGACCACGCGATCAACCACATCACGATCGACCGCGGCATCATGCGCATCAAGACCGGCAAGCCGAAGCGCGTGTCCAAGTCGAAGTCGAAGAAGCCCGCCGCGAAGGGCGCCGCCGCTGGCGCTGCTGCGCAGAAGGGTGCCCGCCCGTCTGCCCAGAAGGGTGCTCGCCCGCCTGCCCAGAAGGGTGCTCGCCCGCCTGCCCAGAAGGGTGCCCGCCCGCCTGCCAGAGGGGTGCTCGCCCGCCTGCCCAGAAGGGTGCCCGCCCGCCGGCTCAGAAGGGTGCCGCCCCGGCTCGCAAGAACCGCGCTTAAGCGAATAACGGAGAGATTAGAAGGGCGGAGGTTGGCAAGGGCGAAGGAACGGAACCAAGAGAAGGGAACACCCCGCTAACCGCCGAAGCGCGAGAGTGCACGCGGACAGGCACGGGCAGCCTCTTTCTCACTCACTCGGCCTGTCTTTCTGCCACTGCTCCGTGCCCGCCTCATGCCCCCGCCCTCTCTCGGCTACCTTGTGCGCGCGCCTTTTGTGCTTCCCATCGCGCTGGCGTCAGGAGGCAGATGGAGCGGCCGTTCTCGGGGGCCGCGTGATCGACTCCTGCACCCGTGTGCTTGTCGACGCCTGTGGCCCTCTACTTCCTTGCGCAAGTCCTCCTACGCAGCCTCCCTCGCCGAGCCCGGCGCATCGCAACGCAGGGGCTCACCCGACGAGTACACGCCTACACGCACGCGCAGAAGTGTAGACGAGCAGCTCATGCAAGTTGTGTATTGTCTGTGTCTCCGTGCAAGTGCGTGTGTGGGCCGCTTCTAAAGATGTGATGGGCACATCCGGTGTGGGAGGGGGGGGGAGGCAGGGATAGGTGCGAGGACCTCGAACTCGTGTCGGTGACGGCGACGAGGGGGCAAGTGAGGCGCGACACCTTCGGTGATGCCCCCCGCATCTCTTTGCTAAGTGCACTGCACCACCTTCCTTCTGCATGTTGTTTCTTGCTATCGTGGGCCGCGCACGGACTCGTCTACACCGCCTGCTCTTCCGACCGCACCACCGTCCTTGTTGGACTGGGATTTGGAAAGGAGAGTGGCAGTGGTGGCGCGCCGGGAACGTCGGGGCCGGTGGCGGGTGACACACGCGCAGGCGGAGAGGGGAGGTGCGAGGGACTGGCAATGACAAGGTAGTTCTGGTGTACTTCATAATCGACCTTGACTGAGGCGCTTCTGCATGCTCTCCAGCTCGCACGAGGAAGATAAGAAGACTTGAGGAGCTGCGAAGAGGGTGGTGGAGAGTAGGGGCGGCAGAGAAGACAATGACGAGTGGGGGTTGGAAAAGAGAGCCTAGGCGGTCTGCATGCATACACCCGCACAAGCGGGCCGCAGAGAGCACCGCCTACCTCCATTCCTCTATCCCTGGTCTGCGGGTCCTTCCTCCCCGACCCCTCCTCCCGCGCGCGGCTTCTCTTTGGTTTTCCTTTCAGTCTCTCCTGTGCAGCTTGGAATTGCCTCACAGCGGCAAGCCAGCAGCGTCGGTTGACCCTCCTCTCTGTTTTCTTTCCGATGTGTCGCTAGTTTCCGCTTGCTGTGCCGCCGCTTGCTCACGTGTCGCTCTCGCCTTCTCCCGCTCCGTATCGCTTCTTGTGGTCGGCTACCAGGTACAGCTGGAGCGTAGCCACGGCCCAGAAAGCGGGGTAGGAGGCTTCCATCGCCCATCAGGTGGACGGCAAGTCGAACTGCACCGAAATCGGGGGTGTGGTGGGGTGGGTTAGGGTCAGGCGATGCCGTGCAGACTTTGCTTGGCTCCTTCGGCATGCGAGCGGGCGGAGCGACGGCGTGGTGAGACGGCGCAAGCGATGGAAAAGCGAATGGACACACGTGATTTGGATTCGAAGGGGAGCGTCTCTGCCAGATAGGGGGGAGGAGGAGGAGGTGAGTAAGCACGTAGGCACACGTACACACACACACGCACACACTGGCACGTGCATGTATTCCACCTCTTGCTCGTGGTGGCGCTTTCTTTTCATTTTTTCTCTTTTTTTTTTGCGCTGAGCGATCGGGTGTTTGGGGCGCAGCGGCAGAGGAAGAGGGGTTGACGCACGGCGACAGCGCAGACTCTTGCGTCCCCCTCTCTCGCTTGCTGCGCTGCTGCCTTCCCTCTGCATGACTCACGCATCATTTTTAGCGTAAACAGCAACGAACTCAACAGACAGTCAGGCACGGCACCGGCTCCGAGTAAACTGATGTGGTGGTGATGTGTGCTCTTTGGCGCTATCCCGCGGACAGCGATGGAGGGCCCTGCGTGACGGTGGCTCAGAGAGAAAGCGGGCGGGTCGGGATACGGCGAAGGTGAAAGACCAGCAGGGTGTGCGTGGTTGCTCGTGTCGTTGGCAAGGGGCAACAACGCACCACCACCTCCTCTCCCTCCCTCTCTCTCTCGGAGAGCTTTTGATCTCTGATACGCACACCCGCACACCCGCAAGGCTGCTGCACCGTCGCATCGAGGTGCCAGCCGAGTTGCTTCCCGATGTTTCTGCTTGTACCCTCATCACGGTGCCTATGTTACACCCCCTCCTATCATCACGCATCGCTGTGCTCGCTTCTCTCCTTCCCTCCTCGGCCGTCTTCGTCTTTTATTTTCGCGATGTCGACCCCCTTGCGCCGTTGATTGGAGTGGGATTTGTCACTGGACGGACAAGTCTCGGCGGAGGGGGCATCTCGTGTGTGCTTTTCTGAAGCGCACGCGTGCACACCGAACTTCTTTTCCCGCCGTGCACTAGGACGTGCGGTAAGCGAGCGAGCCGTCGCCATGTCCGGTGTTAACGCGTGGGGGCGCATGCACACCCCGGCGAAGCAGTCGCAGTTCACGCTGGACATGTTTGAGGAGTGGAAGGCGAAGCAGAACGAAGACATCGCTCAACGCGGCGCCGACCGCGATCCGGCAGTGGAGGAGGAGCACAACCGCTACATGCTGCGGCAGAACCTGAACGCCTACGTCTGCTACAAGGAACTGGACAGATACACGGCATGCCTCGAGGACAAGAAGCTGATCCGCCGTCGCGACGACGAAGACGGTGCAAGGGGCGGCGGCACCGGTTTCTCCCTTGCATCGTCCTTTGAGATCAACACTCGAAACAAGGTGAATGAGAAGCTCTGTCGGGCAACGCACAACGCGTACGTCTCGTGCATGAGCTCGCAGAAAAACCAAGAGGCACTGCTGCAGTCGGCAAGCCTCGAGCCGCACTGCACCGAGCGCCGCGCCAAATTGTTCCACTGCCTGCGCGAGAACCAGGTCTCAGAGGCGCAGACGAACACGCCGCAGTGCACGGACACCTACCGGAGTCTTCTCCGTTGTGGGTTGAACCACCTGTGGAACCACTACTGGCGCGAGATCACGAAATTCAGCGACACGGACGAGTTCCACCTCTACGAGCTCTCACGCGACGACAACAAGAAGCAGGCCTATCTGAGCGTCCTCACCACGTCGGAGGCGCAGCGGCAATCGCATCTGCGCGAGGCGCGAGATACGATGCTCGGCTACTACCTGGACCCTAAGGCGGCGGAGAAGGGCGACTCATGAGGACCAAAGGGGGGAGGCTGCGGGGGAGGGGGCGTTGGGGCGAGATGGAGAGAGAAGGGGGCTGCCCTTGCGTGCGTGACACCGATCGCTCTGCATGCCTTCCTCCCTCCCTCAGTCTCTGCTCTCGTAGGCCGCGGCTGAAGCTGTGGCACTTGCTGGCGTGGAAAGTCTTTTTGGCGCGTACACGCGTGCCCGTGTGCACGGCGGGGCGACGGGCATCGTCGTGCTGTGCTGAACGGACACTACTGCGGCCGGCTCAACCGCAGCGCTGGCGGTGAGGGAGATTTCGACGCGGACATCACAGTGATGCACGTATCACGTACCTCAACGGAAGCCAGTGAGCGCGACAGCAGGGCCCAAGAGACAGGCGCGGGAGTAGCGCTCTTTTCTTTTCAGAGGCCACACTGCGAAGCGCCGCATCGAGGTACTTGCGCAACTCAAACCCTCGCAGCTGTGCGCCAGGACATCAAGGGTGGACGGAAGGGAAGCTGAAGGGACCCAGCAACGAGGCGAGACGCGCAGTGGGGAGAGGAGGGCGGTGGTGGTCGTTCAACTGTGCTCGTGTGCGTGTGCCACTGCGCTTCGAGAGACCCCCACTTGACCGTGCTCAACTGCACCATTTCAGCGCATCTTTGCCCCTGCGCATTGTTGCTCGTAGAGCCTTCTGCCACGTCAGTGACTGTTACCGCCTGCACACTGATGCTCCTCGCTCATATCCATTTGCCTGCGGCCCCCCCACCTCCAACACACACACACCGTCGCTCATCGATATATATATATATATATATATATACAGGTGTATGCTCCTGCTATCCGAAAGCGGTGTGTGCTCGGGCGGTGATGGTGAGAGGAGATGATGAGGTGCGCCCGAGAACCGAAACGGCCTTTCACGAGCCTCGTCAATGGAATCCGTAGCGCTTGGTGTTCGCTTTTCGACACACACGCCATGGACAGCTGCTGCCCCCTCGATAGTCACAAGGCTCGCCTTCCTGGCCTGCGTGAAGCTCCTCTGGGACCCCCTTCTCCGCTTGCCACGCCCGCACTCGCCCAACGTCGGAGGCGGACCCCCGGCTAGCGTGTTGTGAGCGGAGCTACGAAAGCCAGCGACCAAAAAACGCAACTCTCCAAATGTGTGGAGTTACTCCCCCGCGAGATTCGCGTGCCTGCGCGCTCAGCTGTCCCACGGTGACCATGGATGGGGAGGGGGAGGGGGGCGGTGAGGCACCGAGCACTCTTTCATACTCTCTATCCCCCCCCCCCCCCGCATGGGCGGGCAGGCGGCCGGGGCGGAGGGAACGTGTCTGCGCACATGTGTCTGCCTTCTCTCACCACCCACTACCCACCACGCACCCCACCTCTTCCGCCTTTGCTTCCGCGGAGAAACCGCCGGCACACGCAATTCTCTGCACTTCACATCATCTTTCGCCTCCCCTTCGTTTCTCTCCCTCTCCTCCATCCACTTTTAGCCATGCCGGACTCACAGACGGTGCAGACGCTTGTCCTTTGGAACGGCGAGTGGCCGTACGTGAAGCGTGGCGTGTCGGAGGTGCGTGCTGTTGCGGCAGGTGTCATTGCTTCCGCCAATGCTCTCGTTGACGTGCCGGCCTACTTGGCACGAGCGCGCAAGTACACGGCAGCGGCCGATGACTTTGTCACGGCGCAGTCGGCGAGGGCGAGCTCCACACTAGAGTCGCATCAGTGGGTAGTGCCGGCGGCCGGGATCGCGCTGGCGAGTGTCTACGTTGTCGTGCGAAGCGCGCCGTGGGGCGGCGTGAAGATGATGCGCAACGGTCTGGTCACGGCAGGGGCGCTGACGGCATTCATGTACCCACGTGAAATTGTTCATCAACTTGACAGCGCTATGCCGTTCCAGGCCCCGGCGTCTATCAGCGAGCAGAAGAACGAGAGCTAGTGCAAGCGCTTGCCACTCGTGCGTGGACGTGTTCCTGTGTGCTGTGCTTGAAAGGTGCTGCGAGGGAGTACGGGGGCTGCGATCGCACGCTAGCGAGTGTCAACCAAGAGGAGCTTAGGAGATAGAACAGCCTCGGCGTGTGCTCGAGATGTCTCACACAACGGAATCGACGTACCTCGCTGTATGCCTCGACTGCGGCACGGGCGGTGTTTTGCACGTGTGCCTCTGTGTGCATGTGTGTAGAGGAGAGACTCACCTTCTCGTTATCCCGCAGCCCTGGGAGGCGAGCTCAGGTGTGTGCTGCCTGCACCACCTTCTTTGCGGGGGCTGGTCCAGTCAAGAGACTGCTGGACAGGCGCCCACGAGAAGAGAGCGGGCTACATTGGTGCTCTCCTCATGACTCAAGCCACCACTTTCCTTCCTACTGCCTCTCCGCGCGCCTCTCGATTTCGTAAAGATCGACGTTGATAAGAACACGTGTGTTTGCGACACAGGTTCGCATCCACCCGTAGACGTACATACTCGCCCTACGCCGCCGTCGGACGCGGGAGATCGGTTGCCGACGCGTTCACATCTCTCTCTCTCTCTCTTCACCGGCTCTACTGCGACTCATTGATAAAGTTTGCACGTCTGCAGACACACGCGCTTACCCGAGGCGCTGCTTCTTGACACGCATCTTGCCTCTCTCTCTCTCTCATGACCTCCACGGTGTCGTCGTTCGACGCTGCGATGCGCAAGGCCCGCGCACAGGTGGGGAAGCGGCGTATTTTTCTGAAATCCTTCTTCGCCGACTTTGACCGTCTGCACTGCGGCCGTATCACAACCGCGCAGTTTGCCCGCGTCCTGACGAACAACGATGTGCACCTCTCTCCAGACGAGATGCGTGTGCTGTCGCGCAACTTCGCACCTGCGATTGCGGCTGGCACTGCGGCGGCCACCGCCAGATCTGCCGCGGATGCGTCGGGCAGCGACAACTCAGAGGTGCTCTACGAGAACTTCCTCGCCGCTCTCGAGGCGGGGCCGGGCAGCAGCGCCTCTGTTCGCCGCTCCACTCCAAGTACCACCCTCACACCGGCCGAGGAGGCCCGCCTGCGCCCGTTCAGAACGATGCTGCAGCGGGCTATTCAGGCACATGGCACCTCGCTGACGGCCCCGCTTCGCGACTTGGACCCTCTTCGCACTGGCCGCGTCACCGTCGCGCAGTTCCGTCGCTGTCTGCCCTTCTCCGCCTCCCTCACGGAGGAGGCGATGGACCTGTTCGCGAAGCAGTACAGCGACGGCCACGGGGGCGTGTACTACATGGCGTGGTGCCGCGCCATGGACCCGTCCCTCAACGGACAGGCGAACGGCGAGAACACGCTCAGGGCAGCCGGTTCCGCACGGCTGCACGCCATTGACAAGGATCAGTCGAACCAGTGGAAGACGAGCTCCGTCTCGTCGCTCGTGTGCCCCGACTCCTTCACCAACCCACGACTCTCGGCTGAGGAGTTGGTTGTTGTGTTTCGCCAGCAGTGCGCTCTGTACCGCCTGCGCTACGAGGACGCCTTCGCCGACTACGACAAGATGAAGACGGGCAAGGTTACGGTGGCGCAGTTCGAGTCCGTGCTGGGCCGCATGCCCCTCGTGCACTTTGCCCTGCGGCCGGAGAACATCGATACCCTTGCCCGCGCGTACATCAGCAGCGACAACAGCGTGTCCGTGAACGGCGCGCCCAGCGGGCCGGTGGTGGAGTATCGTGCATTTCTCCGTGACATTCATCCCTCGCAGGCGCTGGAGACGGCGGCGGATGGCAGCGCGGTCCCGACCAACTTCTTCGCCACCACCCACGCCGCCGACACCTACTTGACAAGCTCCGAAGACCAACGAAAAGCCGAGGCGCTTCTCTCGCAGTTGCGCGCTCTCGTGCAGTCCAACCGGATTTGTCTCAGCCCCGTGCTCCGCGACTTCGACCGGGTGCGGAAGGGCATCTACGAGCACCGCACGTGCACCCGCACCCGCTTCGCGCGCGGTCTTGCGACGCAGAACATCATGCTGTCGCCTGAGCAGCTTCAGCTTCTGATCCGCAAGTACACGGTGCCCAACCCGGACGGGTCACCGAGCAGCGAGGTGAACTACTACCTGTTCGTCCAGGACGTCGATCCGTCGCAGGCGAGCGGCGGCAAAGGCACCGGTAGTGATGGCGCGCGTAGCATCACTGGCCTAGTGGTGCCCTCGTCCACCAGTGCCGCATCTACCACGGCCGCCGCCGTCGCACCGGCGACGCCGCTCACGAAGGAGAGCGTGCTGGCAAGCATCGCGCTGCAGGTTGTGGAGCGCCGCCTGCACGTGTCTGCCTTCTTTGCTGATGCCGACCCCCTCCACAGCGGCACCGTACCGAAGGATCGTCTAGGCATCGCGCTGGGGCAGGCCGGTGTGCAGCTGCTGCCGGAGGCGCTGGCGGCACTGCAGAGCGCGTTTGCGTCGACGCACATCCGCGATGGCGTGGATGCGCAGAAGCTGGTGACCGAGGTCGAGGCAGCCGTCGCGGCACTGCGTGCCAGCCGCGCTGTGGAGAAGACCGGTGGCGCAGGTGGCGAAGGCACCGCCCAGGATGCGGAGCGCGCGGCGCAGGTGGCGGCTGTGCTGAGCCGCGTGCGCCACAACGTCCGCGTGCACAACGCGCTGCTGATGCCCTTCTTCGCAGACTTTGATCGCCACCACCGCGGCGTCATCACACCGATCCAGTTCGCGCAGGCCTGTGTGCGGCACCACTTGCCCTTGACCCAAACGGAGATCGACACACTGGCGTCGTGGTACAGCGCCGGCGACGCAGTGTCGCCGGGCAAGGACGGCGTGCGCTACCTCACCTTTGTGCGAGACGTCGGATGCGAGGAGGAGTCGGTGCAGTATGCGTTGGCGCAGAAGGCCAGTGCGGCAGGCAGCAAGGTGAGCACGGGCTTGTCGGCGTCTGCCCGCCAGGCTGTCGAGGCGGCAGCGGACGTGGATGAGGTACTTACCGGCATCTGCGTTTTTCTACAGGAGCGGCGGCCATGCCTGTCCGAGTTCTTTCCCGACGGCGATGAGCTTCGACACCACCACGTAACACCGTCACGGTTCCGCCACTGCATAACGATGCTGGGACTGACCGACATGACGGAGGCGCAGCTTAGCGCGCTGGAGGGCGCCTTCGCATCAGCCAAGTGTCCGGGCGACATCGACTACCCGGCCTTTGTTTGCACAGTACGGGCCATGCTGGCCGACGGCGCAGGCGCGGCCGCCGTGTCGCAGCGTCGGCTGCAGGGGCCTGCATCTTCTGGCCGCGGCAACGGTGATGTGGCGGGAGACTCCGCCGCCACACAGACAACCGCTGCACAGGGCTTTGCGGCCGCCACGCTCAAGCACATTCAGCGCACCCTCAAGGCACGCCGCACGGCCACCATCGCTGCCTTCCGCGAATACGACCGTGCGCGCAAGGGCTACGTTACCGAGGGCCAGTTCTTTGCCTGCTTGCAGGCGCTCGGCGTGCCGCTGAAACCGGACGAGGCGGCAGCACTGCTGCAGCTTTACGCGGTAGGCAATGGGCAGGTGCACTACCTGGCCTTTGCGCACGAGGTGGACGATGAGTCACTCATCGCCGTGAGCTAGCGCGCGGTCGGGCGCGGAAAGGCGCGCATGTATCGCTTACATCGCCGACGCAGGCACACGGGGGATGCGCTGGTGACGTAAAGTCCCGCTGCTGCTGCTGCTGCAACCGCGACAGAGACGGTGATCCAGCAACACGCACACGCACACGCACACGCACGCACGCACACGCCACGCACACGCACACGCACGCACGCACACGCACACTGTAACCTACAGAACGTTATGTACATTATGCCTCTCGGTAAGAGGCAGAGGGGCGGAGGCTTCCGAAATAAAAAGGGAAAACAAGGGAGGGAGGAAGAAGGGGAGAGGTATTTGTCGGCGGATGCAGGCGCGTGATGTTTGATGTCATCTGCGCGATACAGAGGGAGTGTGCACGCTGCGTGCGCCACACCGGAGAGGTCCGTGGTGCATCTTCACCTCTTCTCTTTCCTTTGTTTGTGTGTATTTGTGTGCGTGCGTGCGTGTGTGTGTGTGTGTGTGTGACGGTTGATGTATAGGTGTCAATGTTCTCTTCTGTTTCACCGTAGATCTCTCTTTTTTTTTGTTTCGGGTTGGTGGAGGCTCGTGCGTTCATGAGCGCGTTCGAGGTGACCTGCCTGCCTGCCTGCCTGCCTGCCGGGGCGGATGGGAGGAGGGACGGGTGGGTGACACCCATCTTGACTTTCTTGTCTCGCTTTTTTGCACGGTCGCACGAGGGTGACACGCGGGCATGGGAGCGGTGTTGCACGCGTGTACATTTTTGTTTGCCTTTCTGTCGGTCCGTACACCGGTGTCTGTGCATGCCTCTATCGATACATCTGCATCCATCTACATGCGCCGAGTTGTGGTTGCCCTGTCTCTCGTTGTTCTCTGCACTTGTGCCGACCTCCTCCTTGTCCTTCTCCTTCCGTGCCTTCGCGCCTTCTTGCCATTCTGTGCCCCCTCCCCCTCCCCCTCGTCCTTCCATTGATGTTTGCTCGATTCTGTTGTTGTCTCGCTCCTTCTTTTGCGCCGATCATGTCCTTTATCAACCCCGTTGCCCTCCCGGCTGGGATGAGCCCCTTGCAGGGGCTCGCGTGCTGGGGTACACTTCTGGCCGTCTCCGCAGCCGCTCAACCGAGACACACGAGAAGAAGACCCGGACGCACCACACAAAACAAACGGCGCCGTGATGAGAGGGCTTCTTTTTTTTTTTGCCTTTGGGAGAGGAGGGGGACGGGGGAGGGGCATGAGCGCGTGACATGTCTTCTCTCACGCTCCCGTCCAAAAGCGATGCCACCCCCCCTCCCACTCGCACGGAGTCGTACTCGATGAGCGACGGCAAGGAGACGAACAAGAAAAAGGAGAGCATGCCTTCCTTCCTTTTCCTTGACCTCATTCTCCACCCCCTGTCGCCTTCAGCACTTCACTCGTGCACCAGTGATGTATCCGCTGTTGCTGTGATATGTCGGCGCCCTCTGACTCGCCGATCTCCAGCATGCTTGCGTCGATGTAGGCATGCATGTATGTGCGCGCGTGTATGTGTGTCTCTCTTGGACAAGCCGCTCCTCCTCTCAACTCATCTCCGACGCCTGCACTTTTCACGCCTCACACTTTCACCTCTTCCGTACGCACACTCACATGTATGTATGTATACACCTGATCTCGAATACTCTTTCTTTCACTCAGTTGAAAAGCGATTTCCTTTCAGCCTTCAGTTGTTTTCTGTTGCTCTCGGCCCTCCTCCTCTCCTCCCTGGTCAGCCGTCCCGCCCCTGCGCTCACCTGGCCTCTCGTGTGGTTCGCTGTGTGGTGCTCTCTCCATAAACCTTAAGCAGTCGCACACACGCACCTACGAGTACGCGAGCAGAGAAACGCAGTCAAGACACACCCACGCTGCATCGTCGTCTCACCTTGTCGATTATTATCTTGCCTTCATTTTCGCCCCCCTCCCCCCTCCTTTTCCCTGTGTCTCTCTCTGTCGAGTCCCTCCTCCTCCTCCTCGTCATCGTTGTTGTTGTTGTTGTTGCTGTTGTTCTTTGGTTGGTGACTCAGGCTCGTTCTGCGTTTTTTGCTCCTCTCTCCGCCACGGTCTTGCTGTCTGCGCGTGTGGTGCTCATCTCTTCCTCTTTTCCTCTCTTCCTCTCTTCGTGTTCCTCGTTAGTAACAGCCGTAACAGTCTAAAACGAAACCTTCGAGGAGACCACCACGAAAGCCCCCCCCCCCTTCCCCTCCCCCAAGCGTCGTAGGGCTCTCTCTCTCTCTCTCTCTGTGCGTGCATGTGTGTGCATCTTGTGTTCCTCTCCGTCGTTGGTTGTGTCCCCTTTTTCTCCTCCTCTCTCGCGCACCACGAATAAAGGAAAGATAAGAGCAGCAAGTATGCCGCCAAAGACCGCTGCAGCAGTCGTGCGTAACGGTGCGCTGAAGCCGCACCCAAAGAACGGCGAGCGTCACACTCCGGCCAAGGATGAGGCGTCGGGGAGCACGGGCCGCAGGTGAAGTCGCAGATTGCGAACTCAGCCCCGGCGCCGGCTGGCAAGTCGTTCCTCGATGCCCTGCGCTCTGGCAAGAAGCCGGCTGCTCCGACCGCCGCTGCCCGTGTGACAGTGCCGGCTGCCGCCCCGGCTGAGGACACTCGGGCTGCTGCTGCTGCTGCCCCGGCTGCGTCGGCCGCCGCCGCGCCCCGGCCAAGGAGTCCCCGGCGCCCGAACCGGCCAAGGAGGAGCGTATCGCCACGCCAGAGCCGGCGCCAGCACCGGCCCCTGCTCCGGTGGAGGAGCCTCCCATGGAGGAGGGCGCCCCCACGCCTGCTGCGCCTGTAGGGGAGGACCAGGAGGTAGCTGCCGCCCCCGCAACTGAGGAGCCGGCGTCGATCATGCAGGTGGAAAACACGAACTTCAACTGGGCCGACGACGACATCCAGTTCCAGATTCGCCAGCCGCAGTACGCAGCGGAGTACCCGGTCTCCGTGCTGGAGAACCTGGCCCGCAATGTCGCCTTCAAGGTGCCGGCGGACCAGAACACCATGACGTCCGCCATCGAGGCGCTGGCCCGCGAGCGCCAGGCCTTTGAGCAGATGAAGCGCAACCACGAAGACGCCATGAAGAGCCGCGAGGTAGAGCTGAACGCGCAGGAGGCGACCCTGCAAGCCCGCGAGCGCCAGCTGCACGCCAACACGGAGACGCTGGCGGCCGAGCGCCAGCAGCTGATTCTCCAGCAGTCGCAGTTCCGTGCCCAGCAGGCCCAGGCTCAGGCGCAATCTCAGGCCCAGGCCCAGACTCAAAGCCAGCCGCGCGCCTCCTCGCAAACGCAGTCCCCGGTGGCCCCGGTGTCCCCGAGTCCCGCGCAGGCCGCGCAGCCGGCGCATGCACCGCAGTTGCAGCACCAGATGCCGCCACCGCATCAGCAGCCCCAGCCCCGTAGCGGTAACGTGTACATGGGCGGCGGGTACGGCGCGCAAGAGTGGCAGCCGGACCAGCGCACGTGGGGCAACGAGGGCGCAATGGGTGCCCCTGGGTTCGACATGTACCAAGGTGCCTACCCCGGCTCCTATGCCCAGCGCAACTACCATATGGCTGGTGGTCACCGTGGCCAGATGCGCAGCGGCAACCTGCAGCAGCAGCAGTTCCCTGGCAACCGCATGCAGCCGATGATGCCACCGCCACAGCAGTACAGCCGCTCGATGGCCCCGCTCGGTGCCGCCCGCCAGCAGCAGATGGACATGAACTTTGGCGGCCGCTCGCAGCAGAGCTACAACCCGGTGCCCAACACCGGCTACCCGCAGCGCAGCCCTCAGTGGTAAGCTCATGCATGACGCAAGAGGCGGGAGCAGGGACGCGAGCAGGCGTGATGAAGACCGCCACTAGCCACCCGATGCGAGTGTGTGCATGCCTCGCGATACTCTCCACCCCTCCCTCCTTACCGTGACTGCGTGCCGGCGGAGAGCGTGGAAGAGGAAGGCGTGCGTCAGTTCTCTTCCCTCTCTCCCACGAGCAATACAGGGAAGGGAACTGTCACGGCGTTGCCGCGCTGGTGAGGCTGTGGCGACTGCCCTCTTGCCCTCATCCGCGCGCGTGCAAGTATGCGAGCCGTCTCTTTGTGGTTTTTCCTTCTCCATTTTCGTTGCCTCTTGCCCACCGCGCGATCGCCGTCTCGCAGGCGACGGAGAAGTGGGGTTCCCCTTACGCAGTGGCGAGACAGAGGAGAGGGAGGAGGGCGAGACGCAGCGTGAGCGCAGAAGCGGTTGGTGTTGGTGGTGGTGGCGGCGCTCTCGTGAGGCCGCAGCAATGGGGAACACCGGTGAGAACCGCGAGCGTCGAGCGCGCCATCCTTCTCTTTTCCTTCATGTCTTCGTAATTGTGCTCACACCAGCTCAGGTGTGTGCGTGTGTGCGTGCAGTGTTACAGTACATTGAAGAGGGAGGGCGAAGCTCTTCCTCCTTTTCCTCCTCCCCTGATGCGCGTAGAGAGTGGGCCGAACGAACATCCTCGTCTGTGCACATCCCCCCCCCCCTCACCACCTCCGCTGTGAGGTGAGTGTCGTCGTCACGATGGCGATGCTGATGACGGATATCGGTCGCGTGACGTGTGAGGAGTGCGCGCACTGTGCGAAGTGGCGGCGCGAACAAGAAAAGACGCAACGCACACCCCCTGCACACACACACACACAAGCGGAGAAAAATAAAAGTAACAACCACAAACACCCCACAAAAAGAAAGTAAAAGAAAGAAAAGAAGGAGCGAACGCCTCCCCTCTCCTCCCCCTCTTCCCTCCACACACGCGAGAAATGATGATGATGTGTCCCTGCCACGTGTGCACGCGTACTGCTTCGCAGAGATAAGGATAGAGGAAGATAGAAAGATAGAGCGAGAGAGAGCGGAGAGAGGCACGCGCGCACGCACGCACACAACGAAAAAGAAAGGACAACATCGTAACAGGAGCGTCAGAAGTGAGGGGTGCGCGTATGTGTATGTTAATCGTGCAGAGGAGGAAACGCCGATGTTTCGCTCCTTTTTTTCTTTGAAAAGTATCTCCCCCTCCCCTGCCATGTGAGCGTGAGGCTTCAACGACCAAGTCCCCCCCCCCAACAAACAACGAAGGTAAACGAGAAAAAAATAGCGGAAGGCGAGAGCTACCGGGCGGCACACCTCTTCAGTTCTGGTGTTTGAATCTAAGGACTGTATCTCTCCACCACCCCATCCTTCGCTCTTGTCCCCTTCCCCCCTTCCACGGCCACTGCATGCAGTGCGCTCGTGAGCACGTCTGCGTGTGGCCGCACGCCTCTCCGTCCTCGACGCTCTTCGAACATGACTTGGATCTGCTAAAACGGCTGAACAGAGCGAGAGCGGCGGATGAGCAAGGCACGGAGCGAGGCGCAGCGTTCAAGGGGGTTTGGTCGACGAGGGCGACGGAGAACAGGAGTCGTGAGACCACCCAAGAGAGAGAGAGAGACGCCTCCGTAGTGAGCAGAGACGCAGGCGGTGAGGCTTGTTTGTGAGAGGGCGTATGCGCGGCAGCCGAGTGAGGGAGAAGGATGAACACATGCGTCGACGTTGTGTACCGTCTTCTCCCTCACGAGTACCAAACTGTGCCTGCACACGTGCGTTCCTCTCTTCTCCCGCCTTTTCTGTCCCCGGACGCAGGGGTTCGCGATGGAATGACGAGAGAGAGAGAGAGAGAGAGAGGAGCCCCCAACGGATTCGTGGCAGCCGACTTGATCCTTAGTAAAAGTTGCGTCTCTCCGCTGATGACCGTGTCTTCGCGCTTGTGTTGTGGCGGTATTTGCTTATTCTTTTTTTTTCTTTTTTTTTTTGCTTTCTTCTCGTCCGTGTCGTTGTGTCGGCGTGCCTCTTTACGACCCCCTTAGCCAATGGAAAATGCGACCGCACACATGCACGCAGAGGAAGAGAAGACGGTTTCTCAGTCTGAGCGCGAGAGCCAGGAGGGGTGCAGGCTTGTGCACATATGCAGGTGGGAGTGCACGCCACCCTTCAAGGGGCAGAAGAAGCATGCCGTCGATGGAGTGGGCGACAGTCAGGTGCTGCAGGCTTGCTTAACTATAATAACAAAACCTGAAAAATGAACGTGCGTTTTCTCCTTTATTACCCCTCCCTCCCTCCCTTCTCTCGCGAAGCACCACTCGTACCGTTAACCCCCACGTCCCTCTTCCCTTCCGACACTTTCGTTTCCTTCTCGCTCTCTCTATCTCTCTGGCACCCCTCTTCACTCTGGTGCAGAAATGCTGAGGACAGCAATATGTGGTGATACGCGCACACAATGCTGTTCGTGGATGGTGACCCCCTCCGCTCACGTCACGTCACGTCTGCCAGCTTTTCTTGATACTGTTTTGTAGCTTCATGCTGATGTTTTTTTTCTTTTCTTCTTTGCCCCCCCCCCTCTCCTTGCCTCACCCCGTCCCACTCGTGTTTGTGTGCGTGTGCGTGCGTTGCTGACTGACTGCCCGCTCTTCCTCTCTCTCTCTCTGGCTCTATCTCGATAGATCTACCGCGCGCTTGGCAAGCTCTCCTGTGTATCCTCTATCTCAGCGCCGGCATGCGTCACGCCAATCTTGGAAGCGTATTTTCTCCCTTCTGTTTCTTATATTTTTTTTTCTTCCCCCCCCTCCCCCCTCCCTCCCTTTCTCCTTCATTTTCATTGCCATTTCGGTTCGTTTCTTCTTCCTCTTTAGGTTTTTGTGTCGGGTCACAAGCGCGCGGGTGTGCCGTTGTATCTTGGATGTGATGTCGTTGATGTTGTTGATGTCGTTGCCTCTCCCATGGGCGCGCGCGTGTGTGGGTGGGTGTCTCTTAACTGTTTCTAAGTAAACGGGCGAACAAGAAAGCAAACAATCCACCGCAAAAAAAGAAAGAAGAAGTGCGTCCCACCGCAGCACGATCCCCAACATCAGCCAACTCGGCTGGAGCGCAAGCGGCGAGGCTGGTGGGAGAAGGAGAGAGGCAACCACGATGCAAGGGCTTCCGTGCAGTGCATCCGAGGTTTTCGCTGCGCTCCACCACCCCTCCCTTCCTCTTTTCCATACTTTTCTTTCTCATCGTCTTTGCGGTGCTTAGTACACCAGGTGAGAAGAAGCGGGAAGAGGGGGCTGGGGAGAGGGGGAGCGGGTTGGTGGGGCGCAGAGAGCATGAAGCCATTCTGACAGGCAGTGCTGTGCGCGTGCCATGAGGGACTTGTGGCCAGGTGTCGGAGGCCGAGATGCAGACATGGCCATGCGGGGAGAGGGCATGTGAATGAGGAGACGAGGTGAAGGTCAGGGGGTGTGGGCGGTGACGCGCTAGAGGAGATATGCGGGTGTGCGTGCCTGCATCCAGAGGCTTTTGCACGCAACAGAGGTGGGCGACTTGTCGCTCTCTCCGCGTTTCTCCGCTGATGGCGCTTGTTCTCGCCCTCTACCGGTGTCCTTCTCGCTTCTCGCAACCCCTCATCCTTGGCTCCTTGGCGCCTGCGTGCACTGCCCTCCTATGGCTCTTCACGGGAGACGCTACCAACGGTGCCCGTGCACATGCGAATGCCTCGTGGCGGTGTGCAGACCTCACTGCACATAATGTGCCGCAGTCGCCGATGCGACGAAAAACAAGGCTTGAGAAGGAAAAAAAGGTGTCCGTTGAGTCCTGTGCACAGCGTGAGGGGAGGTGCGAGCCATCTGCCTTTCCTTTTCCCTCTTCCTCCCTTGCCCCGCTCTGACCCCTTTTTTTTTCAATGCGCACTCTGCCCTCGTCTCTCTCTCTCTCGATCTTTGTTTTACCGTGTGCTGATTTTACTCGCACTTTCTCCACGTCCCGTCCATCTCTCCCGCTCACCGCCTCCAACCCCAACACCATCACGCGCACACATGTGACGAACACACCTACACACCTACACATATATATATATATATATTTACACATACATGCATATACACGTATACATCCATGTATGCGTACGCGTGGATGTGGATAACGCGGATCACGCAAACGAGGAAAGGGAAGGAGCACAAACACACGCACGCACACGCAGGTGAGTATAAACAAAGAACGAGTGCCCAGCCGGAGTTCTTGTCGTTTTTCTTTTTTCCTTCTTTCTTGCTTCCTTGATTTCCCCTCTTTTGTTTTTCCTTTCCGTTCGTTGTGGCTTGTTTGGTTTCATGTGTGTGTGTGTGTGTGTCTGCTCACCCGCCCCCACCCACATCAACCCGCCCACCCCCTCTCCCTCCCCACTTCCCCTTCTCCTCCTCCTCCTTTCTAACATCAGCGAGGGAGGCGAAGGAACGGGGGAAGAAAAGAAAAAAGAACGCACACGCGTTTTTCTCCGCGTCTCTTGTCGGCCTGTCTGCAACTTCCGTTGTTGCCGTCGTTGCTGTTGCGGCGTCTTCCATTCGCTCGCTGTCCGCTCTTTTTTGGTCTCCCGTCGTCTGCCGCACAGCGACGAAGTAAAAACACACGCACGCACGCACGCACGCAACGTGAGAGGGAGAGGATACATCCATCAGCGGCGAAGGGGGGAGAAGAACGGGCGGTCTCTTCACGTCTCGTTCTCTCTCTTTTTCTTTTTGATCTTTTTTTTTTGTGCGCGCGTGTGTGTGTGTGTGAGGAGAGGGAGGGAGGGGGTACAGACTTGTATCACCGTCGCTCGCGCTCTCCCACCCCACACCTCGTTCTCGCCTTCCATCTCTGCCACTTTCTCTCACGCTCTCGCTTTACCATCAACCACATTCTGTGACGCGACTTGTCGCGCATCTCGTTTTCTCGCTGTTTTTTTTCCTTGTTGTTGTGTGTTCTCGTCGTGTTGCTTGTCTATGCTGCGCGCGCGCGTGTTTGTGTGTTTGTTATGTTTCTAGGTTGCTTTTCCGACGCCGTCCTCCCGCTCAGCGCTTGTTTCTTGCGTGGCTCCGCTTGTGCGCCTGACTCTTGGGTCTTTGCTTGTCTTCCACCATCACCACCACCACCATCACCATCATCAGCATCTCCCTTTTCTTTTCGCCTTTTAAAGAAACAAAAAAGAAAGAGGAATCGGTCTCTATCTCTCTCTCTATTTTGTCGAGTGGTGCGTGCACGTTTTTTGTTGTTGTTGTTGTTCGATAACGTCTTCTGTGCGCTGGACTTCTCTCGCTCCGTCTCTCCCTTCCACGCACCACCCTCCTCCTTCTCCTCCTCGCCCACGAAGCCGTACTTGATCAACTCAGGGACGGCGCGCGTACAACAGAAGAAGGAGCCGACGACGAGAAAGGGGAACGAAGAAAAAAAAGCAAAGACAGCGCTTTCACCTCTCCCTAAAAAAAAGCACCTCAAGTTGCACGGCTTTTCCATACCCACACCGACGGCCCCACCCGCCCACTCACCCACAGATACCCATAGAAGGGAACGGGAGAACGAACCACAACGAAAGCAAGCACACAAAACAAAACATTACGCGCAGCAGCAACAGCAAGAAGAAACAGACGTGGCCTCACGGAAACGGGCGAGTGAACGGAAAAAAAAAAGAAGCACGACAGACACGGGAAAGGGAAGGAAGAGAGTGCGTTGACCTTTTCTGCACACTCGCACACGCACACACGACGTGCATGCTCTGTGCCCGAGGGGTTTGGCGGCTCTTCTTCTTCCGAGTGTGGTGCACTCTTGAGTCTCTCTCTCTCTCTCCGCGTTCTCTGTAATACTGTCTCTACATCGTAGCCACGTCAGCACCTTTCTTCTTGTTCGTGTGTTCCTGTTTTTTTTTTTTTGCGTCCGTTTTTCTTGTTTTGCGCAGCAGCCGCGTCGGGTGTAGCTTCACCGAGCCCTCCTCCGTCGCCTCCGCTTTCCCGGCTGCTTATCCCCCTCGAGGCCCTTCTTTCTCTGTCTTCTGGTGGTAACGTGAGTCGGCGTCTTAAGTAAGCAACAGCGTCGCACAACCGTGGCAAGCAGAGGGTGACAGCGCACTCAGGACGAGATTTGAGAAGCGACTGAAAAGCGGCAGCAGAGAGCGGTGGAGAGCGGCGCGCATCGCTGCCAGCATCTTTCCCTGCTGTTGCTGCTGCTGCTGCTGCTGTGCTCGCATCCGTTGCTGTGATCGAAATCGAAGTTCGATCGTTTTCTTTGCTTGTTCGTCTCGCGTCCGTGTCGGCTCACCGCCGTCGCTGTCTTTTCCCTCTCACTGCTGCCCGGCGTAACGATGCCGAGCAAGCCACAGCAGCAGTACAAGACCCTCAACGGCACTAGCGGCGGCGCTGGCAAGTCGTTGGCCGCAGCAGCCAGGAGCACGGCGACCACCTCCGCTTCGCCCGCGCCGGCGCCATCGACACCGCCACCACTGCCCTTCAACTCGATACCGCACGCCACCTCGGGTGACCGCCTCATCGGCGTTGAGGTCAGCTCGGGCATTCCGGCGCTGATGAGTGAGCTCGGCGAGTTGCTGCAGCAGACGCCCGGCGGCGGCAGCGGCGGCGGCAGCGGCGGCGGCGGCAGTGGCGGCGGCGGCGGCAGCGGCGGCGTAGCAGGCGGGCTGTGGCGCGGCCAGAATGGTGGTCTTCTCTTTGAGCATCTGGATGGTGCTGCAGCGTCGCAGAAGGAGGCCACGGCAGCGCTTTTTGGCGGCATGGACGCGAACCGTCGCATCGAGCAAATTTCGCCCGGCGCACTCGAGCGTCTCTCGCAGGTGTTCAACATGCAGCAGCGTCAGTCCGGCTTTGCTTCTGCGGCGGCCGGCCTAGTAGCGGCAGCGGGCGCCTCTGCCGCCTTGAAATGCAGCTCCAGCAGCCGCGGTGGCGTGGCTCCTTCCACGGTCGAGGTGCTGGACGACGACGAGGATGGCGACATGGACTCGGCGAGTGGTAGCAGCACGGCGGCCGATGAAGTCTTCCGGGCTGTGTACCGCGACGGTGGCTCTGACTGCGATGCATCTAGTACGACCGGCCGGCGACACAACTTCGATGACATGTTTGAAATGATGCAACGTAGCATCGGCAGCTACGCCCGCGGTGGCGGCGGTAGCGCAGGGGACAAGGGAGCGGTCGGCAGCGGTGACGTCGGCTTCGACCCATCTGCTTACTCAGATCCTCTCACACAACTGGAGCTGTTTCGCGCAATGATGGTGGCGACGAGCAAGGGCCGCAGCAGCGGCGCCGGCTCGGCGGCGGCGGCGGCACAAGAAGCCAAGCCCGATGATGCCGAGGCCCGTTCGCGAGTTATCTCTGAGAGCGGCTTTCCAAATCACTTTCGCAACTTCCTCGATGTCCTCAGCCCGCAGCTGGTCAGCCAGCTGATGCTGCAGCAGCGGGCGGCCAAGGCTGCCAGCGCTGGCGCTGGTGGCGTTGCGGGTGCAGGCAAAGCGGGGGAGGCGACAGCAGCTGCCGCTGCTGCCGTGGCGCGTGAAGTGGACATGGCAGCCAGCGGCGTAGCGAACCTATCAGACTTGCAGCAGCGTGTGGAGCAGGTACGCGGGCTTAGCAGCAGCACCCTCGAGGCGCTTGCCGAGGGCGAGGTGTCGGACAGCACGTCTGGTAGTCTGCGCGACCTTTTACTTGGCGACTCAGCAGGTGCGGCTGCATCTGAGGCGGTATCGGCTGAAGTGGAGCTCAGCAGTGCCAAGGTGGGATACTGCTTGACCGAGGCCGCCGCCGTCGCGGTGTCGATGCTGTGGAGCTACCTGGGGAGCCAACAGAAAGAGGCGCCGCTACTTCTCGGCTACACGCGCGAGGAGGCGCAGAGCCAATTCAACCTTCTCCTTTTCCGTCTGCGTCAGGAACTCTTCGCGCAGCCGGCTGCGAGCTTGGAGGAGGTGAGCCGCTGTTTCGGTGGCACGGTGCAGGCGGATGCCGAGGACATCTACCGCGCGATCAACGGCGTGGGTGTGCTTCTCTTCTTCACCTGCAAGCCGCTTCCGCTGCTTGAGAAGACGTGCAGTGAGCTCCGCATTTCTCTCTCGGACTCGGCCAATACAGACTGCAACATCATGCCAGAGCTGATCGCCGAGAAGCTGGCGGCGTTCCTGTACCCGATGAAGGAAGGGAAGCTGTCTTTTGCGCATCTCAGTTTTATCCCTCGCCTGCAGGTGCACGAGCACGCACCGGGCAACTACACGTGCACGGTCGACAACGCCAGCAACATGGGGCGCATGATGCGCGAGCGGCTGCTCAGCAACCGCTTCAGCTGCAACAAGATCAAGTGGCGCGCTGCGCTGATGAACGACAAGGGCAAGCTGAAGTTCCAGGTGTGGCACCGTCACGCGACACCGCTCTCCGTCCACTTTATCGTTCGCACATCGGAGCCCAAGAAAAAAAAGAAGAGCGGCTCTGGCAACGCCGGTGTGAACGGCGCGGCGGGGGAAGAGAAGGATGCGGCTGCGGCAAGCGCAGTCGAGGATCTGCGCGCCAACTCCGCTCTCTTCGTGGAGCAGCAGTTGACGGCGGCACCGGGCGAGATGGTGGGGTTCACGCACGACTTCATTGAGCTGACCGTCGCACTCAGCTCGCCAACTACTTTACAGCATGGATACCGCACGTACAACAAGGCCGACGATCGACTTGTGTTCCAGTTCTCGCTGCAGCTGAGCAACGTGGACGGGGCCGCGGCAGCGAACGCGGGCAATAAGGTGCCAGCGAAGCAGGCAAACGAGGATCAGGAGCCGAGTTTGAGCGGGTCGACCGAGGGCAAGACGGACGGCGGGGAGTCGAAGGACGACCCGGACGCAGAGCTGCACGCGGCAATGCGTCGTGTCAGCGACAGCGAAACAGCCGCGCGTGCCGTCATCGAAGAGACAGCCAAGTGGGACTACCGTCACCTCCAGAACGACGAGTGCCGCGAGGCTCACTGCGCGCGCCAGCGTACAGAGGACCGGGAGCGCAAGGCGCTGCTGGCGAAGGTGGGGCCGACTCCTGAGCTGATCAGAGAGGTGGAGAAGCTAAGTCAGTCCGTGCAAGCCGCACAGCAGCAGATTGCAAGGCTCAACAAGGAGAGGAGCAAGGATGAGAAGGAGGGCGAGAAGACGGCGGAGAAGCTGGCGCAGCACCAGGCAGAGCTGGCATTGCTGCTGAGCTCGCTAGAGTCTGGCGAGGCAGAGCTGTCGAGGCTGGAGGCGGAGATGAAGGCGGCCGAGGCGCGCATTGTCGAGAAACGCGCGCGGCGGGCACGCAAAGAAGCCAAGAAGGCGGAGCAGAGCCAGTGGACGGCCCTGAAGCGTGTGCTGGAGCCGACGTCCTTGACGACGCACCATGACACCCTCGCCATCAACGACTTTGGCAGCTTTTTGCAGTCAACGCCGATTATGGCGGCCGCGATGCCGCTGCAGCAACAGCAGGAGCCAGCGGTGTTGTCCACTGCCCCGTCTTCGTCGTCGCTGTTCGGCTCAAGCGCCGGCTGCGGTCCTGGCATTCCGCCACTCGCGGGTGGCACCGGTGGCCTCGGCGCGTTCGGCACGGATCGCTTTGCGGCGCGTACGCCGATGAGCGCGTCACCGGGCACCGGCGTGACGAACACCACGCCGGTCTTCTCCACGCAGCCAAAGATGGGCTTGGGCAGCAGCAGCAGTCTCGTGAACACCAACGGCAACACCAGCCCTGGCGCCAACGTCGGGGCGGTTGGTGGCGGACACCCGCACATGAATGGCATCGGCGGTAGTACGCACGGAACCACGCCTTCGCACCCGGGAAGGCTGTCGCCCATGTTGCCGCCTTCGCCTGGGGTGGTGAGCAACGCCTCTGCCGCGATGGGCAGCCGCAGCAGCCCTGCCTCAGCCGCGGGTGCGCCCATCGGCAGCCCCGGAATGCCGCTGTCGGGTGGCAACGGAGTCTCCGGCAACATCGGGATGGGCAGCAGCGGCAGCGGCGGTAACGGCGGCGGCGGGCTCTCCTTCGGACTCGCACCCTCCCTCTTCAGCACCAACCCTGTCAGCCATGTCACACACAGCGCAGGAGGAACTGGTGCCAACGCGAACAACACACCGAGAAACCTGTACACGTCTCTGGATGTTAATGCGCAGCCCTTCAGCCCTTCACCGCCGCCGGCCATGCCGGCGCCGGGGACCGGCGGTTGCACTACACCCGCGGCGTCAGGCAGTGGGGCCGGAAACGCAAGCGGCAGTCACAGCAACAGCAGCAGCGGTGGTATCGGCTTCGCCTTCACCGTCACAGCTGGCGCGCATCCTGGGCTGGTGGGTGGGTCCTCCTCTCCGATTTACCAGAGCGGCCCCTCCGGCTTCTCCAGCGGCAGTGCTCACGACCTGCCCGGCCACTCGCCGTCACCTTTCTCGACGACGCCCATGCCCACCCCAGCTGCGAGCGGCGTTTATGGGATGGGTGGTGGCAGTCACGGCAGCACGCATGACATGCAACACCAGCATGCGCACCAGCCGCAGCACTCAGGCTTACTGCCACCGCGCCCGCATACTCCCAGCGAGCTCTTGAGCTTTTCAACGAGCCTCCAGTGGCGTAACTGAGGAGGGGCAAGCGAGATGGTCACCAGTGCGGTGTAGAGGGCGGCGCGCTGCTCGAGCGCACACTGGTCTGTACCGCCATCTTTCTTTCTCTTCCGCCTCGCTCGGGACGCCAGCCTGAGGGGTCTGCGTGTTTAGCCGCGTCAGCCAGTAATGGCGAGAGACGAGGTACGTTTACATTTTTATTTTTGCAGGGCGGAGGCGGAAGAGGGGCGGCGATGTCTGCGTGTAGCGCGGGAAACCTGGCCACGCAGAACAGCAGGGCGGCGGAAAGAAGAAGCGATACCACCACGGGGTGGGGGTCATATCGCTGGTTTGGTGAAGGGCGTGTGGCTGTGAGTGGGCACACACACACACTCACGCACGCACGTACAACCTATACACGCTGTGGAAGAGCACAAGAGGATCGCAGAGGAGGATGACGTGCGCATGTTTCTCTCTGCCTGCCTGAGTCTGTACGTTTTTTTCTCTTCTTTGTCTTGGCGCTACACACCTCTCCTCCCCGCCAAGCCCTCCCTCCACGCCCTCCGCGCACGCTTCACGTGGGTGTACGGTCTCGCTTGGACACCCTCCTCATACGCACATGCACCCATCTTTGGGCTCCCTTTTTTCACACCACTGTCGCTGTTTTCAGTTTGCGGGGGCTGGGAGGTGTGTGTGGGGAGGGCTCCGCAACCCGCCAGTGGCGCGCATCGCTGATGCGCGCGCGCACACACACACACACACCCTTCTCTCCCCTCTGCAGCTCCTCTCGTTTCTGTGGCTCATGTGACTGCGTGCTTGTCTGATCCCCTCCTTCATCCCCCCTGGCCTTTCGCTCCCTTCTGTCTTCTGTGCTTGTTGTCTCACCACTACCCACCAACACCACTTCCCCTTTCTAACTTCTTCTCTCGCACCCCTCCACTTGCCTCTTTATCTTTCTGTGCGCACCTCTTCCTTCGCGCTCGCTTTCTCGCCCGCTCCGCGGGTCTCAGTGCGTCTCTTATCTTCCTTTTCCATGATGGCTGTCGTCGTGGACTCTCTCTTTTTCTGTGCCTTGTGTGTGCTTTCCGTCTGACTCTGCGTGTTTTGCTTCTTTTTTTCTTCCTCCCCCCCCCCCCCCCACACACACACACGCCCCCGGCGGCACTGACTTCTCCCCGTAAGTCCGCCAGTCGGCGATGCATGGGCACAAACTCTTCTACGCACGCATACAATCATCACGCCATCCGCTGCATCAGCACGTGCCCTCCTCAACGAGCAACTACGCGCACACATGCGCATACACGCACACACATCCGCATACTGTGAGGGGTGGATGCTGAGCTTTTTCGGCATCATCTCCCGTCAGTCTCTCTCTCCTTCTTTCTCACGCTGCGCGTGTGCATGCGTGTTTGACTGCGACTCAGTGTCCTCATACATCTCGGTATATACATATACAGATATATACATATATATATATATATATATATATGTGTGTGTGTGTGTGTGTGTGTGTAAAAAGAGATAGGTGCACTTCCCCCCGTCCCCGATCACACGAACACACCTCCGGCGCGAGCGTGTCTGTCTTCAGCGTATCTCTGCGCGCGCGTGTGTGTATGCGTGTGTTGGTGTGATTGTTTTCATCTCCACCGTTTTTTTTTTACTTTTACTTTTGGACGTGAATTATTAAGAGGCGAAAAAAATTATATATATATATATATGTATTGCAAGAGACTTGCTGTGGGCGAACACGCGGGCTCCTCCTCCTCCTCACGAGCAGGTGTGCTCGTGTGCACCGACACCTTTCTCTCTCTCTCGACCACTCCGCTCACGTTTCCACATGAGAAGGAGCGGGCGAGGCGGGAAGAGAGAGAGGTGAGGCACGGTGTGCTTGTGTGGCTTGTCTCGCTCTTTCTAACGCCGAGGCGTTTGCGAGCCAACGCCAGGCCAGCACTGTCGTCACCTCCACCTTCCTCGTTCGCTGTCGACGCGGGTAGGACTCGCCGTCTGTTGACGTTGAGAACGAGGACCCCCCCCCCCCCCCACACACACACACGAAAAGAAGCACTCTGTTGTAGTGCTTACTTCAACGAATCGCTTGTCTTGCCCCCCCTCCCCCTTCCATATCTCCTTTCCTTCTTGCTGGCGTGTATTGATGCGTGTACGTGCCACTTTTCATCACGGATCTCGTAACACCGAAACGAAAGCAAGGCGTCATATCGCTATTCGTTTTTTTTTTTGTGAGTGTACACACGCCACCACTACCATCACCATCCTTGTCATCGCTCCGCCATCTCCTGTCTTCGCTCCTCTTTCCTCAGGTGCGTGCGCACATCACATTGTTGTCACGTACAGACACGCGCGCACGTGCGCCCTTGTACCACGGCGTGCCAAGCCTCGCTGCTATATCATTCTCCTTACACCGGCACACACGGACATACCTGCAGCGACGGCGTACGCATTCTCATCACCACCTTCTACATTGCGAGGAGGGGAGGACGGGAAGGCAGCGATGAACTCATCATATTTCTGCCTTGAACTTTCACGTTGATCGGCGTGATTCCGTTCCGCTGTGGCGCGTATATTGTTTTGCGCAGTATGCTGTACACGGTTGCGTTTACCTGCACTCACGTGGCGGTCCACGTGCTGCTGTACGCCTTGCCGCGTTGGCTGTGGATTGTGTGTGTGCGGTGGCCACTGCTGGTTCTCTCGGCGCTGCTCGGCGTCAGCCTCTTCAGGCACGACCCAAGCGAAGAGCGGCGAGTGCGCATTCTCGGCCCGACCGGAAGCAGCGCATTGTCGCCGCGCGCCTGCATGCGTGACCGCTTGGGGGTCACAGAGGCTCAGCTGTCAAGCGCTGTGCTGCATCGCGACAGAGCCTCAAGGCCGCGGTACAACGGTCCGCTGTACAATGGCCACGTGCACACTATCCTTGGCGCGCTTCGGCCGCCCATCGACCTTCGCGCACCGGAGCGTGAGATTGTGCCGTCCTACGACGGCAACCCAACTTGCCTCGACTGGTGGTTGCCGACAGACGCGGAGGCAGCTGACACGGCGGCAGACGGTGGTGCTGCCGCCATGCGCGTCCGCGCGCTGGTCGTCATTTTGCCGGGGCTGACGGGGAGCTCGAAGGAGTTCTACGTGCGCCGTATGGCACGGCAGCTGCTGAGGGCAAACATGGCCACGTGTGTGCTGAACGCGCGCGGCGTGGCGGACACTCCCCTAGAGAGGCCGCAAATCTTCAGCGCGCTCTTCACGAAGGACCTGCGCCACATCATGCAAACACACATGACACGTGAAAAGGTGCAGGAGCGTCTGCTGCGCCAGATGCCACCGCTGCAGAGCAGCGATCATCATAAAGGCGCCGTGCCGATCATAGGCGTCGCCTTCTCGCTTGGTGGAGTGATCTTGACCAACTACGTAAGTGAGCAAGGCGAGGCAGAGGCGCCAAGCGGTTTCGACGCTGTCTACACGATCACCTCTCCACACAGCGTGAGCGACAGTGCGGCGGCGCTGCGGATGCCGCTGACCAAGCTCCTCTACGACTCCGCCTTGTATAAGGGACTTCGCGCCTACTACGAGCGACACAAGAGCGTATTGCAAAGCTTGCCCGGTATTGACAAGAGACTCTTGATGGATGGCGACTCGCCGTTGGTGAAGCGGCTACGCACCGTGCAGGACTTTGACGAGCTCATCACGGGGCCACACTTTGGCTTCCCTGGTGCGGAGGCGTACTACGTCGCCGCCAGCAACTTCCGCCGCCTTCACCACTCCCGCACGCCGCAGGTCTGTGTCGTAGCGGCCAACGACCCCATCTGTGGTCCTCCACAGCCCGCGCCGCGCTGGGTGCACCTCATCGACCTGCACTGTGGTGGGCTCGTGTACGTGGAGATGCCTGTAGGTGGGCATCTCGGGTTCCTCGGATGCCCGTGGAGCGAGTGGACGCAGGCGCCGAACGAGATGGAGCACTTCGTGCTGCGCTCGCTCATTCACTTCATCGAGTCTGCCGACACGCAGGCTGCAGAAGCGAAGAAGAACGCGTGAGAGGCGATTTCGAAACAACGAAACACACACATATATATATATATATATATATATATATATATATGTGCGCGGGATGGCCTCTAGCGGAGGTCTTGGTGGGCCACTGCAATGATGGTGCTCTGGCTAGATCATGACGGGAGGAGTGGGATGTGGTGATGGAAGAGAGCATGGCTGCAGAGAGTGTATGGGGCCGACGATAGAGAGACGGAGCTTGGGCGCTTGCGCCGAGCATTCTGCGACCTTTGCGTACTCGTGCGATTGTTTTTTTCTCTTGTGCGTTCTCTCGCTTTCTCACCAGGGACGCGCACGCCAGTGGCGCCTTCTCCTTTTCACTCCGCCTCTCTCTCTTTCTCCCTGTCTGTGCATGCACGTGTCTTGGTCTCCCTCTCAGGCGTTGCCAACCTCACTTTTCCGATGTCCGTGACTGTTCTATCTACCTTTTCGGTGATGGTGGGCTGGTGCCGGCGATCACGCTTTTTGCTTAGCTCCACCGTCCGCAGCTCTACCTCCACCTCTCTCTCTCTGAGTGCCTGGCTTTGTGCGTGTGAGGGCTGTGATGGCATCCGTTGGTCGCCGTGCGAGGGGGGGGGTGATGGTGCGGTTGATCGTCGAGGTGCAGTGCAACGCGATATACGACCTCGAATGACTGATCAGCCCAGGCGCTGTTCGCGTCACACGTCCAGGCATATCTCACAAAAAAAATACACGCGGCTCACCGGCGCCACTTGCATGCACATCCTTCGTCCGCCTCTCCGCTGCATCCTGCCTGGTGCGCCCATTCCTATGGCACAGTTTCCTTGAAACCTTTTTTATTGATATGCGTCTCTCGCTGGCTTTTACGCCGGCGGCGCTCTCCACTACCGCCGCCTCCGACGGCGCTTGCATCCGGATGCGAAGGGGCGATACGCTGACCTTTTTTTCGTTGCTTGGGAGTGTTGTCGCCGTCTCTGATGACAGTAGGGACGGGGGGGGCACAGCATCCCTCAGCCCGTGGCATCTCACAGTCCATTGCACCCACAATCTTTTTGTGGGGAGGCCAGGTACAACCACACTTCTATCCCTGCCAACATTGACCGACTTCTCGTAGTGACAGGTTCAGGTCCTGGATGGCGCTGCGTCGGAGAGACCTGCGACCGTGCACACGGTTTTACCGTCTATGTGATGAGTAGTGTGTCCGTGCGACTCGAGCGTATCCCGCCGGGCGTGATGGGGAGCTGCTGCGGGGCGAGTGGTGCGCAGTGTTCGAGGCGGGGGCCGTACTCGGATGACTGAGTCGGCGCATTGCTGTGACGCGCGTGTCTAGGGCTGCTTCGCGCGACGCGATGGGGGCGTGTGGCGGGCCGGGGGGGGGGGCGGCGGCCAAGGGGCTTTTGTGTTCATGCTGAATGGCAGAGAAACGGAGACGCTCGAACGCCAAGCGTTACTGACGCCGTGAAAGCTGGATGTAGACATCATCACCAGCAGACATGGTGCGCATACCTTGCTTGCCAGTCACGGTGATGGCTCTCCTGCAAGTACGTCAGATGGCCCTATCATGCAGAGGCCCTGTGAAAACCTATCATGGTGCTCTTCCATTGCGTGTGCGCGTCTCACTGACCCGCCGTATCTCCCTATCTCCTTGCCGTGCGCATCCGTATGCGCGTGCTGCTGCTGCTGGTGCTGGTGCTGGTGCTGGTGTTGCTGTGTTCATCGTAGCCCCAAGAATCGCATAGCCAGCACATCATTTCTGCCCTCCCCCACCCCCCTGAGCACCCCTCTCGTTGTTCTCAACATGCGACCAACGAGTCGAACCGCCTCACGTCGCACGTATGTGCGCGGCCGAGAAAACGCTGCACTGCGAGCGAAGAGGGAAGGCGACCCACCCCTCCTCCCTCCAGACCAGTCGCCTCCAGAGGTGCCAGAGACGTACCGAGGGAGAGAGTGTGAGTGAGTGAGTGAGAGGGGTACGAGGCCTTGCCAAGACGGGGCGCCGCGGATGCCCTTCGTGGCGGAGCATCGGCAACGGCATCTTCGTACGGGAGAAAAAAACGCGGTTGCCGAGTCACTGCTTCCATACGCCTCTTCCCTACCCTCTCAGGCAGACATCGGCGATGCGTCTGCCCGGTTACCGCCACCCTTTTCCCCCTCCCCTCGTTCTCTCTCTTTCTCTTGGTCTCTACCTTTCCCTTTCTGCTACTGCTATGCCTCCACTCGCGAGCAGGAGGCAGCTAGCTGTGCACACGCAGAGTTCTAGGAAACTGAGAGAGAAAAGCAAGCCCACACGGGTCCATTGTTGAACACTCCTCCCTCACCCCTGCACGCACACACACACACACCACACACACACACGCACGCATCCCCTTACTTGTATTCATTCACACACTTCTTCTTCGTTGTGCGGCTTGTGTGGGCGTCAGCGCGCCGTCTTCAGGGAGGGAGGTGACCCGCGTAGAAGCCCAGCGACATAGCGAACGCAACGGAAAGAGCCGTCCGAGTCTACAGCGGGGGGGGGGGGAGGGAGTACAGTCGCGCGTGCAGCGCAGGACGCTGGCGCGTCCTCTTTTTCCTTCCATTGTTTCTACGCCGCTCTTTTCTTCCTCGATCCACCATATGCGCTTCACAGACCGCGTCTCCTTCGCCGTGAAGCACGTGGTTGTGCACGTGTTTTTCTACTGGCTTCCACGCCTTGTGCTCGGCGCGGTGTCGCGCTGGCCGCGGTGGCTAGTGAGCCGGCTCACGCGTGGGAAGCTCGTAGCCGAACCCCCGGACGAGCGGGAGGTCACCCTTATCGCCAACGAGAAGGACCCTTACCGGCTGCGGAGGCGATTTGGGCTGCCGCTGACGGGTCAAGCGCCACTTCGCTACAGTGCTCCGCTCTACAATGGGCACATTCATACCATCCTAGCGGCCATGCGCAGCGGCCCGCGTGCACCGTATGAGCGGGAGCTGGTCGAGAGCTACGAGGGGCAGCACGTCAACATGGACTACCTCTACCCGCCGCCGTCCTCCAACCCGACGTCGTCCACCCTGGCGACGGCGGCGACGTCTCCGTTCGCCGGGGCTGCTGGTTCTGGTAAGGGCCGCGCGCCACAGGCCAAGGGTCTCATGTTCATTGTGCCGGGGCTGCTGAATGCTTCGACGACGAACTACGTGCGTCACTTTGCCGTCAAGTGCGTGGAGGCCGGCTTCGCTGTGTGCGTGCTCAACAGCCGAGGCATGGGAACCACGCCGCTGGAGGTGCCGCGCCTCTTCAGCGCCACTTTCACCGAGGACATTCGGTATTGCCTGCATCACTACCTGCAGCAGAAGCAAGTCCAGGAGCGCCTCGGCACCCCGCGGCCGGTTCCCCTCATCGCGGTCGGCTTCTCTCTCGGTGGCGTGACGCTCATCAAGTATCTCGGCGAGCAGGGCATGGCAGCAGCAGAAAAAGAACTGCGGTCGGGCCTGCCGCCGAACAGCGCGGCGCCGGACACCCCTGTGTCTGCCCTCGTGACAGTGACGTGCCCCTACGACCTGATCGAAGCGGACCGCATGTCGGCGACGCTGCTGTACCGGTGCCTCTACGAGAAGCCGTTTGCCGTGGGCCTGCGGAAGTACGCGAAGCACAACCGCGAAATGCTGGCGAAGCTGCCGAACGTGGACTCAAAGATGCTTTTCGAGGGCCCCCGCCCGGTAATCGACCGCCTCACCTCCATCCGCGCCTTCGACAAATACATCAACGCCAGCCACAACGGCTTCAACAGCCCGCAGGAGTACTACGCTGCGGCGCAGCCGCTCCTCTGGCTGCCGCGCTGCCGCACGCCGATACTCTGCATTGGTGATCGCAATGACGTCGTGGCTGGTGGCTTCGTGCCCGATGCGTTGTGGCGCGCGCTCGTCAGCGAAAACCCGTACACCGTGTACATGTGCTACCCCGTTGGTGGTCATCTCGGCTTCCTCGGCACCCCGGCGGCGGAGTGGCGCAGTGATGCGTCCGAGGCGGAGCACCTCGTGCTGCGCGCAGCCACGAACTTTTGTGAGACAACGTAGTCACAGCCAAGCCACGGAAGTAGGGAAGCGAACCAGAAGAAGAAAAGCAGGGTTGCCACCAGTAAGGTATCGCTCTGCATGGCGCACCCGCAACAGTGGTAGAAGCGGCACCAAAGGCGCGCACCCTTGCGGAATTTCCTTTTCCACCTCCTCTACCTTCTTCACTGTGCATGACCTCCCCATGCCCCAACAGCTCCGCTCTCGACGATGGATCGCGCCGTGCTGTGCTCACAACGCGAAAAGGACGCCTCGCAATCGTGGGTGGGAGGCCGAGAAAGTGTAGCAAGGGAGAAGCGAGGATGTTTGGCTGTGTTTCGCATGCGCGTGTTGTGTCTGTCTAGCTCATCTGCATGTGCCTGTGCGCTGTGCGCGCGCCTCCTAGAATACGTTTTTATTCTTTTAAGTCTCTCACCCTCCCCCGACCAGCCGCTCGCGTCTTTCTCCTCCTCTTCTGCCTTTTCGTTTCGCGGCGTTTGCATGTCGCTGGGGACACACATCTTTTCGTTGCTGCGGATGACTTGGCTGCATGGGCGTTGCCTTTGGTGCGACGGTTAATGTTGCGGTGGTGTGTGTGGGGGCGGTCCTGTGCATTGCTGTCGTGAATTTACGAGTTGGTGCGGCCCGCATGTGCGACTTGTCTCGGCGAGAAGTGTCTCTGTCTGTCTGTGTCTTGCTTCTCCTCCTTCGCGCGGATTTTTATCCTTTTCGAGGATCCTTCTCATCCCCCCCCCCCCCCCCCCCCCCGCCTCGGGTACGCGGCAAGGGATGTGGGCCGCAGAACTGTAGGAGACTCACGGAGGCTCACAGGGATCGGTAACGCGCACAGCACAGCAGGGCACACACATACACACACCTCCCCATTCATCTCTCTGCCTCCTCCGACACTCTTGTGTCTATTGGTTTCGTTGAGCCTTCAGATTCGGCACTTGGCTTCTGACTACGCCAGCACAGCTGCACTACACGCGCGCGACGCTTGCGCTAAGGGAAGGGCAGAGACACCCCCTTGCTGAACTTAACTCACCAGCGTTCGCAAACATAGACCGAGAAGATACAAGTCAAATTTGCCCATAAGGAGAGCCCTGCTGGTGCTCAAACCCCTTCACAGAGCATGTATAGACCTTTCAAAACAGAAAGCGCCAAGAGACTCAAAGTACAACTCCCCCTCCCCCCCTCCCCCACGCACACATCCGCTCAATCACCCACCCCACCGTGTGTTGTGTTGTCTCCTTCGCTACGCGCTTCTCCCTTCTCTCACGTAGTCTTGTCGTAACATAGACTTACCGTCCCGCACTGCGTTGCGTCGCTGCGTCGCTGCGAGGCCCTCCTCCTCCGTTCTACGCGCTCACACGGCAGCCACCACCACCTATCGAAATACGTGCACTGCAGGAAGGTTCACCCTTTCGACCGCGAGAACCACCATGCCCGCAGCGTCCCGCTCGCCTGCCTCGAAGGGCAAAGCTGCAGCAGCAGCGGCGGCAGCGGCGAAGGGAAGGAGAGCAGCGGCCGTGTCGCCACCGCCGCCATCACCCACACACGCCAGCCTCTCTGTTGACGAGCTACGGGCCACCTCAGACAGCCGTCTGCTCTCCTATCTCATGAACGTCTATGACTCGGTGCGCGGGCTTTCGTTGGCGGCGCCGTCAACAGCCCCGTGCCCGGGCAGCACTCCTTTCCCGGCCACCTATGTTGAGGAACTGCTCACGCCTCGGTTGCTCTCGAGCCCGATCCCTGACGTTTCGCAACTCGTGGGCTGCCTCTTGTGCGATGCTGTACGCATACATCACGAGCAGCTGCAGCAGCACCAGCACCAGCACCGACAGCGGCGACACAGCGGCGACAGCACACTTACGTACACCAGCTCCGGGAGCATCGGCAGCACCGACTACACGCAGCCCGTCGACGCTCTCGAGACGGCGGGAGCGGGATCACTGCCTTTTCCGCGGGAGCGCTGCGTTGACGTGCTGCATTGCATCTGCACTTGCTTTGCCAGGCTTCCGTCTTCCCCGTCGAACGCGTCCCCGTCATCAGCGGCGCATCAGCGCCCGTCGCTGCAACGCGTGGCCTATCTGATCGAGCGTGCTGCCGCGGCGCACATCTTTCGCCACCTCCTGCCTCACTGCAGCCTGGCGTCGGAGGAGACGCAGCAGGCGCTGCTGTGGGTATTCCAGGCTGTCCGTTGCGCCTCCTCTGCGGCGGCCGGCGAGCTGGGGAACGGCGCCCGCGGCAGCAGCAGCGGCACACCGACGAGCACTGCCACCTGCGCTGAGATGGCGCAGGTGCTTCGCGATATCATTTTCTGCACGAGCGTCGTGACACCGGCGCAGCTGGTGCCACTCCTGGAGGAGCTGGTCGCAGCATCACCCACGCTAAAGCTGATGTCTGTGTCTGCGTCATCGTCGTCTTCCCTCTCCGCTTGTGCCCCAAGCGCGCGGCAGAATCGGCACCTGCCAACGCACTGCGGCAGCGGTGGCGCTCTCATCACGACCCGCCTGCTGCTGGAGCAGATGAATATGCTGCAACCGGCCATCGCGACGTGGGCCATGGGGGAGTTCGAAGAGGGCCTTGCTGAGGTGCTTGCATCCAACGCGCTTCAGTCGGAGGACGAAGACCTGGAGGGCGAGGAAAGGCGCCACGGCAGCGACACGGACGAGGACGAGCCGCGCCAGCAGCGGCGGCAGCAGCCACGGATGAGGGCAGCAAAGGCACCGCAGGAGGCGCAGCTGACTCACAAGCGTCGAGGCCTGCAGATCATGGCACACGTGCTCGAGGTGCTCGTAGCGCTGATGGAGCTGCACGTTGACTTAGCAGAGCAGCTGCTTCCCGCTCTCGCGCCGCATCTGGAGCACACCTGCCCTGAGGTGCGCCTACTGCTGCTGCGCGGCCTCAGCGCTGCCTTCGCTGCGAATGAGGCGGCGGTGCGGTCCTACAGAACCGTTTTCATGGGCCCTTTACTGAATCGTTTTCTCGATGTCAAGCCCAACATCCGCATGGACGCTGTCCGCCTGTCCACAATGCTGCTCCAGCGCTTCGGCGACCACGCGAGGCCTGGCGCCGGCCGTGATGACCGTCACGCGATCGGCTTACCTGCCGATCCATCTCGTACGCAGTCGCTGCAGCAGGACCTCTGGAAGGCGTTCCAGCCGTACTGGGAGCGGCTGCTCACCGACCCGCATGTCCTTGTGCGCAGGCAGGCGGTCGCCTCAGTGACCGAGGCGGCGCTGGCGGCTCCGCTGCTGCTACAGCCAACACCCCATCGAGAAAGCATCGACAACACGGATCTTCGCGGAGGACAGCAGGCAACACCCTCTCCCACGCGGAGTGCCTCCAACTTCCTCGCGCAGACGCTGGGCCTGCGCGCGCTTGATAAGAACCGCCGCGTCCGCTGCGCCGCGGTGGACGGGCTGACGCGGCTGTACAGCGAATACCGCCTCGTATGGATACCGAACGCGGCCCTGGATGCAGTGCGCATCGACGCCGGATCGTCATTGTCGTCAACAGCGCCAGCAGCGTTGACAGCCGAGACGGTGGTCGAGGGTCTCTTGCCGGCCCCGTTCTCCTGCCTGTCGCCCACGTCGGCCACGTGCGCTGCTGCGGCTACTCAGGCCACGCTGACGCGGTGGTTGTCGCCGACGTCTCCAGCCACGCTTCCGCTCACCAAAACGCCTGCCCTGCTCGATTTTGAAAGAAACACCCTTGAGGAGAAGCAGCTGTCTCAGCAGCACCCGCCAGGCGGGGACGAGTTCGACGAGGGTGATGCGTTGCTCGGCTTTGGTGCGTCGGCCAGCTCGACAAAGGCTGTTGCTGGTGGTGGTGTGCGGACCACAACGAGCATCCCCAGCACTGCATCGGCAGCGGCGGCGGCGGCGGCGTCCGCCTACGTGGATGCCCTCGTGCACATCTGCCAGCACGTCGACTCTGTTCACTTTGCGCAGCTTCTGCGCCTTTCGGAGAAGAAGCCGCAGCTGCGCCTTGCCATCCGGCGGCTGTTCGAGTTTCACGCCGCGGTGAAGGAGAGCAACGGTGACGTCAAGTCCGCCGAGGGTCAGCAGCGCATCCACTCGATCCATCGCCTCCTCACCTTCCTCCAGGAGACGACAGGGGCGAGCAAGGGAGAGTGGGATGCACTCTTTCGCGCCAAGGACGAGACGGTGCGGCGTGCGCTGCTGCGCGCATGCGACGCGGCCCACACGGACTGGGTGGAGGTGCGCGAGGGGCTTCTGCGCTCGCTGCACGGTCGTGTCAGCGCCGACGAGTTCGCCTTTGTCAAGCAGACGCTGATGCCGCAGATGGTCTTTGCCGTAAAACCCGCTCACCTTGCAGGGCTGATGCAGCGGCTGCACCGCAGCATCTACACCAGCGCCCGCGACGAAGTTGTAGTGGATGGGGCCGGCGCCGCCGGCGCGTTGCGAGCGCTGCTGCTTCTCACCGCCGCATCGCCGTCGTTCGCTGCGTTGAGCACCGAAGGGATAGTAGAGGCACTGCAAGCCGCCGCGAAACAATCCGTGGGACCTCCGCCGAACTGGTGCGGGCTGCTGTTGCAAGCGCTGCAGCGATGGGCCACCGCCACCGCCACTATGGCGGACAGAAACGCCACTGCCACCGCCGGTGCGACTCCTGCTGTGCACGACTCACTGATCGCCACCCTTCGCGCGATGGCGCTCGCGTCACTACCCATGCAGCAGACCGTCCCATCCTCTCTCGCCTCCACAGCGTTGGCACCGGACAACGACAGCTGCCGTGGTGGGACGGCCCTCTCAGCGGCGAAGCAGCTGGCAAAGCAAGCGACGCGCACACTAGTGACGCTGCTGAGTGTCCCTGGCTATAACACCAGAGCAGCGGCTGCGCTACACTCCCTCACGTCGGAGTTGACGAAGCGCCTCGCTAGCGGGCGACCGCTCATAAACGACGTCAAGACGGTGGCTTGGCTTGCCAGCGTCCAGGCCCTTGCGCGCTGCGGGGGTGGCAGCGGCAGCGACGACCGCACATCGCGTGCAGCGGGTGCAGCGCTGCTGCTGCTGCTCTCCAAAGCGGCGGCCGCCACCGAAACGGATGCAGGACCACTACCGGCGCTCCTGCTGTCCCTTTCCTCGCTGCTTGTCGCCGCTGTGGAGGACGTGTGCGGCAGGGCGGGACAGTCGACGCTCAGGGTTCTCGCGACCGCGTCTGCCGCGGCGGCGAAGACCACCGCGGAAGCAACAATGCCGACCTGCGGTGCCCTCTCCTCCTCGCCTGTGAGCGCTAACATGTCAGTCACTGCAGCCGTCGTGGATGGGTCGGCCAAGGCCATGGTGGCCCTGGCGCTAAGCTGCCCCAAGTCCTCGGACGCTGGTGGCCGTAGCACCGGTGTCGCCAGCCGCGCCAACTCCGTGATATGCGCAGTAGATGCGCTCCTGAAAGGCTACAAAGCCTCCGTGGCGGTGGCGCCGGGGCGGCGTGGGCCAGCCAGCATCGGCAGCTGCCAGTGTCGAATCGCACTTGAGAAGCAGCTCGTGAAGCTGTTGCTGACGCCGACACCGGACATCGGCAGGGAGCTGGCTGTCTCTGTGGTTCTCTCTGTGGAAGAAAGCGCGTATGTGCGTCACGCCGTGCAGGCGAAGCTCGCAGGCCATCTTCTGCACCGCACTTGCGACATGCGGGTGGCTGCGTTGTTGCTGCTGACTGCGATCAGCGAGGACTCGAAGAGCTCCTATCACCGACTCCGTGGGCTGGTGGAGACTGTCGGGGATCACTTGCGGGCAAAACAGGTGAGTCAAGGTGCCTCGCTCTCATCGCCATCGGCGCTTTACTGCTACTGGGAGTACACCATCCCATTTCTGGTTCTCTTCCTCGCGCACCACCCGTACTACGCGAGCGAGGAGGCGGAGAATCAGTTCGTTGGGTTCCAGCGCGTGTGGCACCTCCTCATCGGCGAGCTTCTCCGCCACGGCACGCAGTGCGCTGGATTTGTGGTGGAGCTGCTCAGCAAGATCAAGCAGTCAGACGACGCCCTGGCCCCGGAGAGTGATGCGTGCCGCGTCATGTGTGACCTTGCGAGTCGAGTGCTGCTGGAGTGCCTCGGTCAGCGGCAGAGCCGGGCCGAGGACCTTCGCCGCTACCCGGGTGCCGTGCTCTTGCCCTCCTTCTTTGTGCGCACGTCGCGCGCCAACCCGCAAAAGCTGCTGGAGACCGTCTTCCTCGACCACGGCGTGCGTGTAGCCGCCAATGCCCCGTTTCGTGTGCCCACCGCCAGCGGGGGCGCCGTGGGGGCGGGCAGTGGCAGCCGCGGCAGCAGCCGCCAGGCCACCCCGCGCGCCTCGTCGACCGCCCTCTCTGGCGGCGCGGACGGTGTCACAGACATCAATTACGTCTCCAGCTCCGCAGCACCATACGGAGTGACGACTGCTGTTGCTGCTGTGCCGCCGTCTCCGCTGAGGAAGCGCGCACGCTCCCCGTCAACTGAGGTGAGCGCTGCTGTCTCTCTCTCGCCGTCAGTGAGGCCGCAATGCGAGGATGAAGTGGCTGAGGGGGACGAGGGCAGCATGCCGCAGCGCGAGTGCACCGAACCAGCTGTGGGGGAGAGCGCTAGCAACTCTGACCCGCTGAGCGACTCCGCGATTGCCTCGCAGGAGTGGAATGTGAAGCGGGCGGCACTGCAACGTCTCGCCATTGAGGAAGCGCTCGATGACCTCTTCCGCGGATTCAACAAGACGGCCATCGCGCAGCTGCGCTGGAGGGTCGTCCGCAGCCGCATCGAGGAAGCTCTCCGTGCGCTGGACTGCAGTCGGCTCCCGCAGCAACCGCAACCGTGCATCACCAATGACGGCACTGGCGCCGATCTGATGGTGACGAAGGGTGCCTCGTTGCTGGAGTGCGACAGGGAGAACCTGCTGCAGTATGCCAAAGATCAGCTGCGGGCGCGGTATGATCGTGCCCCGGCGTAGGCACCCGCGCGCACCGTTTTCGCGCACGCTTCCTCGAGCGTGGAGACACGCTCTTCGTATAGACAGACACACAGACACACATATATAGAGAGAGATGGAGGGCGTGTGCTTGACGCGTGCGTCTTTCACGAGTGCTTGAGAGCGCCGTGCGCCGCGCACCTCGCCCATCTCGTCTTCTTGGCCGTTGCCTTTGGTTGATTTGTGATGATGTGCGTGGCCGGCCTGTGGGGGGAGGGTCTGCTGGATGGCCTGTGCTCCTCAGCACGTGACGCGTGGCGTTTTCCCTCCCCAGCACTCCGCCGTCTTTTTTTTTTGCCTGTGCGCGGGTGCATGCGGTCTTGCACGTGACGGCGTCCTTTTTTCATCGTGCCTCAGTTTCTCGCGCATCCAGCGTTGGCCGAAAAAAAAAGAGTTACATGCACAGCCTTGCCGCCGCTTCTCAGTAAAGAGAAGAAAGAAGAGGGGAGGGCTGGGGAAAAGAGGTGTGCACAGCGACGCGCTTGCGGATGTCGTCCGAGGAGAGAAGAGGGGCGGGGGGGGGGGAAGTTGGGCTGCTATTCGAGGCAAGCTCTCTCGCGACGCATCGCCGTCGCCGTCTGCCTTGCTCCTTCTGTGCGGCCCTCCACCTCGCTTGTTCTCTCTTTTCGTGTGCTGGCACGGCACTCTACAACGTATGCAGATTCAACGCAACAACAACACGTGAACACGTGAACACGCATCGATTTCGGCTGTCGGCGCTGTGCGCTCAAACCTATCCGGTGCGTGTTTTCTTTTTTTTTTATCGCTTCTCTCGACAGTGGCGCCCTTGCCGTCGTCTCAGGAGGAACGCGCTGACGCTAAGGAGGAGCATATCTGTGCTGGGGGTGGGGTGGGTGGGAGAAGCGGGGATGGTTGGACAGTCCCGCAGACATGCCATGTTATCGCCGGCATCCACAGCGCACAGACCTCCTGTGGCACTGCTGCAAATCTCGCCTCTTCGTCTTCTTTCCTGTCGTTTCTCTCTGACACCTGCACACGCACCACACACGCACCACACACGCACCACACACGCACCACACACGCACCACACACGTGTGTGCATCACGCGGTGACGCAACGACGACACCGACACACCTCCCTCTTGCATTTTGCTTGACTGCCTTCCGTTCTGCGGCAGAGAACGAAAAGTCGTCTCCCCCCCCACACACCCCACACATACACATACACACACACACACACACACACACACACGCACGCACGCACGCACACACACACACGCACGCACACACAGGGAGGGAGAGAGAGAGAGAGGTACCCCATTTCGGCACTGCAGGCACCGTGTGGCGCCTTGCCCATCCTCGAGGCCCTTTTCTTCTTTCTCCTCCCTCCTCCCTCCCTTGGCCGTGATCGCTGTAAATTCTGTTTTTTTTTTTTTTTTGCTGCTGAGAAACACGCTTCTCGCTCTGCTCGCTCGCTTCGCGCTTTGCCTGTCCGCCTGCCTGTGTGCACGCGAGGGAGGCGCTGGCGATCTCTCTCTCTCTCTCTCTTGTGTGTGTGTTTCTGTTTTGTTGTCGTGCACATCTTCAGGTTTGTTCTCTCTCTCTCTCGCGCGCGCGCGCGCGCATCCGCGGATGTTCGCTTCGCCACCACACCTCATCGTGATTCATCCTTGATTGTTTAGATCCTCTGTACTGTTGTTTTCCTCCCATCTCTCTCTCTCTCGCCGTGTGCGCGCTACCGTGAACAGGCACCATGAGTGGATCGCCGTTGAGCTCGTCACTGCAGCCGGCTCTAACGGCCAGTGATGAGGCTGTTATCAATGAGGGAGTTAGCGTCGTTGTGCGCGTCCGCCCCCTCTCCACGAAGGAGCGCGCAGATGCGAGGGTGCACAACTGCATTAAATGCTTGCCAGACTGCGTCATCATTGACGGCAGCGCCCACGCACGGGCATCCATGCACGCGAGCCCAGCAGGACCAGCCTCGCAGCCGACGCGCGCCACAACTCGCCCATATCAGTTCTCCGTCGATCAGGTTTTCAACACACACGCCTCGCAGATCGAGGTGTACGACCAGTCGTGCAAGCGCATCGTAGAGGGTATCTTCCACGGCATCAACGGCTCCATCCTCGCCTACGGCGCCACCGGCTCTGGCAAGACGCACACCATGTTTGGCAGCACAATGAGCGCTGCGGGTATTGTGTACCAGGCTGTCCAGGACATCTTTGCTGAGAAGGAGCGACTGGAGGAAGAGGAGGGCAAGCGCGTGCGCATCAAGTGCAGCTTTCTCGAGGTCTACAACGAGGATGTGTTTGACCTGCTCGCCAGGCCGGTGGGAGAAGGCAGCGGCGGCGCGAAATCCTTGGCGAACAGCGGCGCTGGTACCTCGGGCCGAGAAGCGAAGCGAGTTCCTCTTCAGGTGCGCGAGGCATCCGACACGACGGCTTCTGCGTCTGCCGGCTTTGATGCCGGTGAAGGCGGCAGCATCAACAATGGCGGGCTGCACGTTCGCGGGCTTACACATATCTTCCCCGAAACGTTCGAGGACTTCGCCCGGAGCATCGAGCACGGCCACACGCAACGATTCGTAGCCGCCACCGGGGCTAATGCGCAGTCGAGCCGCTCGCACGCGATCATCACTGTCGAGGTAGAGGTGCGCCACAGTAATACCTGCGCCAACGTTGGCGACTTGGGCTTCGCGTCGGCGGTGGATGACGACGCCGATGCGGCAGAGGCAACGACGGAGTTCTCGCCAACGAAGAAAGCGGCAAAGAGGAAAAAGAGGCCGTTGACGTCGACGGTCACGATCGCGAAGATTCAGTTCGCGGATCTGGCGGGCTCTGAGCGCGCCGCCGCGACCAGCAATATGGGTCTGCGTCTTCGCGAGGGCGGGAACATTAATCGGTCGCTGCTAGCGCTCGGTGCGGTCGTGCAGAGCCTGGCGCAGCAGAAGGTGCGACGGCGGCAGACAGGCGGCAAGGGCGGAGGCAAGATCTTTATTCCTTACCGTGGGTCCAAGTTGACGCGGTTGCTGCGCGACAGCATTGGCGGCAACTGCCGCACGCAGATGCTTTTCTGCCTGAGCCCGAGCACGAAGCACACAGAGGAGACGGTGAACACGATGAAGTTCGCGATGAACGCGAAGGAGATCCAGGTGGAGCGCACCGCAACGAGTTCGCCGTCAACTCGAGCCAACTAGCCAAAACACAGGAGGCGCTCATCGAGGAGCTGCGAGAGGAGCTTGCTCGCGCGCAGTCCGCCCTCGCCGCGTACACGAGTGGGCTCAGCGTCAACGACTCGAACAATAGCAGCGGCGCCGAAGGGCACCAGTCTCAGCGTGCTGACGCGGTGCAGGCGACCGGGAGCGGCGTCGTGGGCAGCGAGAGTCCTTCGCTGACCCTGCACGTTCGACAGGGGGCGTCGCCATCGACGTCGAACAGCCCTCTTGCTGCCCTCAGCACTGGCAATCGCAGCCACAGTAGCCCTGCGCCCACACCATCAGTGCCAGCGTTGCCCTCGTGGCCTGCCAAGAGCGCGCCGCGAGGCACCGTCACACCATCTGCGGCAGCCGCGGGCGCAGCAGCGTCGTCGCCGTCCGTGAACGTATCCCAGCCTTCCATATCGATCGGTGGCGCCGACGTGCTGCAGGGCGGGAGCGTGCCACGCCAGTCCCTCAGCAGCCGCACCGCTCGCCCGTCTGTCTTCTCTGAGACCACTCCGCTTTTCTCTGAGCTGGAGGCTAAGTTGAAAAACTTCTCTGCTCAAAAGGAAAGCCTCTACCACGAGGTGCGCGAGGCGCAGGAGCGCCAGCGTGATAGGGAGACGCAGCTGCGAGAGCAGCAGTGGCGGCTTGCGACGTTTCTTGTCAGCGACGCCTCCGGCAGCCGCGCACGCGGGGAGGTGGACGGCAACGGCACCACCGGCATTGGCGTCGCCGGCCTGCGCAAGATGATTGCGGCCATGGAGGCGGAGCAGGCTCAGCAAGCACACCAGCTGACCGCGCTGACAGAGCGGCTCGACGACGTGGATCGGCAGTTCGTCGCCACACGGCAGGAGCTGCTGCGCGAGCGTCAGGGCACCTCGCTTGAGCTGCTGCTAGACAACGCGCGTCTGCGCCAAGGGTGCACGGAGGCCGAGTGCCTGGCCGCGCACTACCACCAGGAATGCCGCTCGCTGCTCAACCGTCAGGCCGAATACGCCGAAGCGCTGAGCAAGTGTGTCGAGGCTATTCAGCGCCTTCGTCCGCACCTCGCCCAGCTTACCCCGCCCACGTCCTCCATGAACGGCAGCAACAGTGGCAACGCCATCGTGGCCGCGGTCGAGACGGCGAATGTGGCTCTCTTGTACGCGCTGCTGCCCACCGCGTCCACAGCGCAGATGACGACCGTGTTCGAGTCCGCGTTGCACTCGACCGTGAAATCGCCGCTGCAGGCGCCGCCGCTGAAATCGGTCTCTGCCGTCTCCTTTCCTGCGCAGCCAATGCCGTTCGCGCACCCGCCGCTGGCGCCGAGTCCGACGAACCGGGCCGGTCGCAGCAACAGCTGCAGTCCACTGCGCGGCGGCGGGTCTGCCGGCACTCGCGGCTCAAATCACCTCGCGGAGCATTTCCGCGACCTGATGGCCACCGCCGAGTCGATGCATCTCACCAGCAGTAGCGAGAGGGATACGAACGAGAGCACGGAGGGGGTTCGCACGCGTCACGGCCATCTCGTGCAGGCGACTGACCGCACTAGCAGTCCGGATCGGCGTCCTTCAACCCAGCAGGCGGGCAAGAGCGATGAGCCCCATGGCCGGGCCCCCGCAACCGGCAACAAGAATGCCCCCAAAGCGTTCGGGCGCACGTTTAGTCTCACAGGCCTGACGCGAAACACAGCGACCGCGCTGCCTGGAGGCCGCAAGAGGCGCCCATGCCCGGTAGCAGACAAGACGTCGGCGAGTGGACCGGCCGGCGGACACGCGCCTCGGACCATCAACGGAGCAGCTGCAAAAAAGAGCTCTGGTGGTGGCGCACTACACGCGCAAGCGCTCCAGCGGTCCGTCTCCGCCCCGCTCCCGTTTACTCGCTCAGCGTCACGTACACAAGGCCCAGCCGCTGGACCAGCTCGCAAACCTAAGGCAGCTAGTGGCTCAGGCTCCGCCGCTGCATCATCGACGCGACGCCACGCAGGTGCACAGAAGGCTACCCAGCATCGGGCCAGCAGGAAGACGCCCGTCAGCAGTCCCGGTGCCGGGCACACCGCCACAGCTTCTTCCTTCGCCTTTGTGCGCAGCAACCATGCGTCCGCGCTGCGGGCGCTTGCGTTCGCTATGGACAGTGCAGACTGTAGCCTTAGAGGACGGTCGAACCGTCGCGGAGAGGTGAATTCGTCACCGCCGACGGCTGCGCGGGCGTCTTCGGAGGCGACAGCGAACAGCGGCAGCAGTCGCAGCATGCCGAACACCAACGGTGCCGCCAAGAGGAGGCAGAGCAGCAGCAGTACAGGCAACAAGCTCGCCGCCATCAACACGATACCATCTTGCCCCGACGTAGACTGCGGCCCATCACGTGCGCAGGCCCAGCAGGAGAGGAAGCGCGTCAGCGGTGGCGCGGCGCCGCACCTGCTCGGTTTCGCACCTTCATCGTCGAAGTTTGAGCGCACCAATAAGAAGACAGGCAAGCTTGCCCGATTCCATTCTACGTTCGTTCCTGTTAGTCCCCCTCGCGTGGCCGCAGCTTCAGGGGTCCCGCTGCAGTGCCGGTCAGATTATGCTACTGACACCGCGGCAACCCTTACCTCCGCGGAAAGCCCGTCTCGCATCTCGTCCTCCAGCAGCGATAGCAGCAGCTTCAACGTGAGCTGCGAGTCTGCGCCGTCACGCTACAACGGTGCGCCAGAGGGTCGAGCTGCCACACCTGAGACGGGCGCGCACAACACGAAAAAGGCTGCCAATGGTGCACGAAAAAGTCATGACAGAACCCCAAAGCTGACGGTGGCGCGCCTGCTGGAGTGCGCGGCGGCGGCGCCTGCGTTACCGCAGTACACCGCCACCTTGTCTCCGAACACACACGGTAGCGATTACGTAAACAAGGAGAACGGCCAACAGCCACTTCAGTCGCGCACGCGCACTTCCTTCACGGATGACCTGATGGTGAGTATCAGCACATGCTTCTCCGATGGGCTGTCGCCGAACAGTCGGGGACAGGTGTCCTCGAGCCACTGCTAGCAGCGCGCGATGGTGGCACAGGACGTGAGTGAGTATCGGGGTGATGCACGGTTGTCTACTGCACGCGCTGGTCGTTCAACTGGTGCGTTTTTTTTCCCTCTCTCTCTTTTCAACTGCTTTCCTCGCGTCGTTGCTCCGGAGCGCTCAACGCTATTCATGCGTGGTCCTTCAACATCGTCGGAAGTATCCCCCCCCTCCTTTCTCTCTCCGCCTCCACCTTGCCCACCTTCGAGTTCGCCTCTTCTTCCGTTGTTGTCGTTGTGTGTGCTTTCCGCCTAGAGATCCGCTACGCGTTTTCCTTTGTTTTTCTGTTTTTCTTCTGTGGAGGGAGGCGGTTGTACGTGCACGCATTTCTGCTCATGTTCTGTTTTTTTTTTCCCGTTTCGCTTCTACTAGACCGACGCGCGCTCCCTCCCCTCCCTCCCCTCCCCCTGGTGCTCCTCGCCCCCCTCCCTCCCCTCTGCAGTTTATGGAAATAAGGAAGGAGGCGGCGCGGATAGAAATGGGTGGTGAAGAGAGGAGGGAAAAAAGGGGGAGGTGTGCGTGTATGTGTACAGTCGCTGATCATGTGGGCAGCAGGTCTGCGTCCTCGTTCTCTCTCTTCCTGTGGTTGCGATGACTCCCTCTCTTGTAGGTTGTTCGGATGTCGTGCACACGTGTGGGTGTCTTGTTGCATTTGTTTTTTTTTCGCGGGTTCAACGCCCCCTCGTCCCACCAACACCACCACCACTGCAGCACATGGGAAGCGCCTCCACACACACACACACACACACACATACACATACACATACACACTCGAACACCGTTCCTCCTCTTTTTTTTTTTTGAATCGGATGACTCCTCGCCTCTCTCCCTGCGTGCCGGCGCGTCATACAGGGCACAGCCACACTTTATACTTCGCTGCTGGGGCTTCTTTCGGTATGGGCTACGCATGGTGTGTGTTCATCCGTCTGTGTCTGCGTTGCCTTTTTTTTTGTTTTCGCCTTGCCGTGACACTTGCTGACGCGCACACGCGCTGGACGGAGGCGAAGAGGCCCCCTCCCCCCTCAAAAAAAAAGTATATATATATACATATACATATAATATATATATATATAATACGGCCATCCTGTATACCGCAGCAACAAGAAGGGAACACAGGAACGTACTGTGTTGCCCGGGTAAGAGGCACGACACACGTTCAGTGCTGCCTCTCGCGAAGAAGCTGAACGATCGAACGAGGAGGGGCGGGCGTGGGTGTGGGCGACGAGACGATAGACGGAATGAAAAGGCTCACGGAGTGGTGCAAATACGGTCTCGGGGGAGCAAGAGGGACGGCGTGAGTAAGGGTACGGCTATGATGGCGATGGCTACCGCGATGGAGTGTGTAATAGAGAGAGCGCCAAAAGGGGTAAGATGAGGTGGGGGAGGGGAGGGAGGAGGAGGAAAAAATTAATCAAACCTTTTTTTCTGCTTTCTTTCTGTGTGTGTGTGTCTTTTCCACGAAGATGCGCACCCTGCCAACCTCCTTCCTCCTTCCCATCCTCTCTGTGCCCCCCTCCTCCTCCTTCCCTCCCTCCATTCCTCCCCCCTCTCCCCCTATCGCCACCCCGCGTTGTTTTTCTTTTTCTTCTTTTCCTTCTCTGGCTCTGGCCAGTTGGGACTCTTCCATCTCGTGTTAACTTTCTTCTTCTACATCCTGTCAACGGACAGAGCACATTACCGGGTGCGTCTACGTGGGTGTGGGTGATGTGGTGCGCATAGGCGCTTTCCTTCCTTCTTTTTCGTGTATATGTGTATGTAGTGTGTGTGTATGTAGTGCGTGTGGGTGTGTGTGTGTGGGTGTGGGTGTGTGTCGTCGTTTATTTTTTTTTTTTTGGTGGCAGCGGGGGCGCTTTTGATCTTTTCTTCTGTAAGTCTTGTACTCATCCCACTAACGATGCAAGGCAAATAAAAGCGCTGGTCAACATCTCCAACCAGAGCGTCACCACCGGCCGCGTCGCTGCTACATGGAAGACAGAGAAGGGGAGGGGCCCTTGTGCCCTTTCTGATGCCGAACATTGCCGATGGTGCTCCCACACCCTCACTCCGCCCCGCTCTGTGACGCTGGCCAGCAATCTGTGCCAGCTTCTCGAGCGAATCGCCTCGCAACGACTGCACGACCATCTGAGAGACACGCTGCAGCCACAGCAGTCTGTCTTCCGTCCCCACCGCTCCACCGCAGACCCTGTGGACTTGCTCCACCACAAAGCAGTGCGGCGCAGGCCAGGTATGAAGATGGGAGCAGTGTCTATGGACTCTACGCTCGGACGTTCGACGCGCTAGATCATGGCGCTGAAGAGGTTCAACGTCGACCCATTCCGTACTCGCAGGATCATGGGTTCCGCGGAGGATCGCCCTGCCTGTGTTCGCTTCCACACGGAGAAATCAACGAGCACCGGCTTTACACGCGGAGTCGCTCAAGGGTCTGTCGCAGGACCCTCTTCCCTTCATCCTCGTAGTAGACTTGCTGAGAGTGGAGCTCAGCAAGACACCCGGACTGCACCGTGCCTCCTTTGCTGAGGATATCGAAGTCCTCACGCCCTCCTCGGAAAAGTTTGCCATGCAGGCTACAGCGCAATCCGCCCTCTGAGTGGGGTAGCACTGGATGCTGGAGCACGTCATGCAGCTAAGTGCCCCCCCCCCTCCCCCCCCAAGAAAAAAAACCAGGTGTGCACTCTTGGGGCGCGACACCGCAACCAGCTGAAAGTATCCGTTGCACGCACGTGGCCAAGGGAAGATCGCCACACCCACGCCTTCTCCGCGTGGACATTCAGCCAAGATGTGGAACTGGCCTACGGGTTGCAGAGGTTGTCAAAGTAGTCCGGGCTCGGCTTGCAAGGCGGAGGCAGTGCGCTTGCACGGATGGGGCCCGCCGAAGGATCCTCTTCGCTCTTCCTACATGGCGGTGCGTAAATCAAAGCTGGTCTCGGGTGTGCCACTGCGTGGTGGGACAGTGCTGGTCGGAAACTGCTGAAAGGCCTCTGAGCACCTTCACGCCAAAGCAGTTTCAGTCCGCGTGGCTACTCTCACCATACGCAGACAACAGAGACCGACTCGAGGGGGCCGATCTCCTGCCCCTCGACCCCAGAGTACTGCTGCGCTGCGCACGCCTGCATCCCTCCGCAGCCACGCCAGGAGGCAGCCTTGCGCACTTGGCGCGGGAGGTGCACACGCCGGATGGCGGTGCCGTCACAACGCTTCCGCAGCTCTTACGCCGGTGTGCAGGCATTGACACGCCTCGGAGCTGCGCATGCACACACATCCTTCATGCGCAGCCGTCGCGTGTACGCCAGCATATCACTCCCTGGCGGGCTGTGGGGGCACATTCTAGAGGACCAAAAACCAGCACGCAGGCAGCAACTCTCTCGTTTTTCGAAGCGTCCTTTGTGTGTGGCGTACTGCGGCGCACCGGGGGGCACAAGCGCGGGCGCGACTGGCCTGTCGCGTGCGCCTCCGATTTCCGCCTGCCTTTTCGCACCGTGAATCGGAACACACGGGCAGGGTGTACAGGCTTTCGAAATAGGCAGCGCCGGAGGCGGCATCACCAACTGCGTGGATCACGGACCCGGCCACCGGCTCCCGACACGCCGGGCCGACATCCCCCAAAACCGCGCCGCACGACGCGACACGCGACGACAGAGCTGCTTGGCGGCAACTGTTCCACACCGAACAGGAGCGCTGAGCTTACGAGGCGGCAGGAGACCGTTCTCACCTAGCTGCGCACGAGCACTTGCCCGCACTTTGGTTTCCTGCAGCGGCGGGTGACGAGCAGTGGCGGCATGAAGTGCAGGTGGAGTACTGCCCACTACTACGCTGGCGCTGCGGTGCACCCCCTCCCCTTACCCCGCCCCCGCCAGAGCCACCAGCCTCGCCTGTGCTTTCCTACGAGGGCGTCCGACTCCGCGTGGTGCCCTGTATGCCACGCGCGATTTGCGGATCGCTTGACACTCTAAGCACACCTCGCTTCACGCTGCAAGGGCTTCCGATGTCGGGTGTCTGTGGCTGTTCCCTCTGTGCGCAGGCACATGCTTGTGCACGGGCCCCCGCCGCTTGACACACCCGCTCCTGTACAGGGCCTGCGGACGCAGGAGAGGGTGGAATGCCTCCCGCTGCCGCGGACACGCAGCAGCGTCCCACCTGTACCACCTGTCGCGGCACGTGCGGGCAGGTCATCCCAACGCGCCCCCCCTTCCCCCCCATAGCAGCGACAGAAGAAGACAGCGAGTGACCCGCGCGGCAACGACGTCCTGAAACAGGCCTCAAGATCCAGTAGTGCGAGCACTGTGTGTGCACACACTGGCAGGCAAGTCTAGCATGGCGCATCCCATCGAAGCGAAGCATGCAGAGGTGAGAAGCGCACAGGTGATCGACGGAGAAGACGCAACGGAATCCCGTCTCAATGAACCCAAAGGTGGACGCGTGCGAGACATGCGGCATTTCCTCCATCCGACCGGGTGGGCTGATGAAGCACCGATGCTGGAAGCGTGGCGAGAGCGCCGTGAATGGCATCGTCGAATCCTCCAGACCCGAACGCCACGAGCATCCAGACCATGCTATGGGATGCCGCGGCGTGATGCGACTGGGGGGGGGGGGGCGAGGCATGGCACACAGACGGGGCGCAGGGGCTCGGGGAGCCCTGGCCTCCGGCTGCCCAACTTTTTGCCTGAGCTCACCCGGCATGCGCCTGGACCCCGCCCCCCCGCACGGAAGGCGCCACCGCTTGCTGCCCTCCAGCGGTGGACCCCGGACGTGGCCCGCGTGGGACAAGGCGTGTGGTGCCCCCGAGTTTTCATCTGGCGTCGATCGCACCGCACGCATGCAAGGAAAGGACGAGGAAGGACAGTAGGAGACCGTTGGATGCGTGGCCCCAACTCGACGGCAGGGAGGGCTTGTCGTGGGCGGCCGGGATTTCAGTCGAAGTGCACCGGGAGGTGGGTGAGCTGTGGCTGTGCGCGTGCACGTTTGTGGGATCGTTCGTGGCAGAGCTGACCCCAACGAGGGCGAAGCCGAAAGGAGATGCCCTTGTTGTTGCTGTCGTGTGCGTCACCTCATGGGTTTTCAGCACCCCTCTTTTTTTCGGTGTCGTTTTACCGTCTCGCTCGCTTGCTCCTCCTCCTTCTCCATCCTTTTCCCGTCACGGTCGGCATTAGCCCACACGTGTGCCTAAAGGTTGACTGCTTCCGAGTCGTTCATGAGCTGTGCGCCTGCGTGGTCACTGTTGGTTTATACCTTTGGTGCCTGCAAACGTAAGCACCCCGCGAGCGCTCTATCGCCTCCTCCCTTCTGCCATATATCTCTCACTCTCCCTCTGAGGCGCGCGAGGGAGAGAGGGGGGAGAGACGCGGCCCTGCGCATAGGCACACAAAACACGCGACAGAGGGAGGCGCACTGGGAGGGTGTGTGTCTGTGTGTGTGCGTAACGCTTTTTCTCTTCGTTCTTTCTCTTGCTTGTGCGCCTGTGTATATCTCTCGATGCGCCCTCCCCCCTTCCACCACACACACCTCCTCTCTTCCTCCCCCCATCCCTCTGATCTTCCCGATGATGTACATGCTGCTTGTCTTGTTTTGTGCATTCTCCTGCTGCTCATGCTGATCTTTGTTTTTGAGTGGGGGTGCGCGCTTTTCCTTGTTGATTGCTGTTAATGACTTCCCCACCACCACCACCACCACCACCTTCCACGTTGTTGTTTCCCGCCGTCTCCTCCTCCGTCACGCCTTTAACTCACCGTCTTACGGGACCGTCACCACTAAGCTCTACAAGCAAACACAAAAACATAAAGCACGAGGAAGGTAGTAAGAAGGGTGTGATGTGTATATATGTGTGTGCTTGTGTGTGTGTGTGTGTGTGTGCCATTGCCTGTCTGCGAGCTGTGTCAGATGCCGGCTGTCACCGCCGCCGTCGTGTCGCCCATGCGTTCAGGTGGAGCGCCGAGTCAGAGTCTGTCCGCGCCCGCCCCTCTCGCCTGCCTGTCGTCCTCTCCTTTTTCTTCCCGCATCCCGCCTTACGGCGTGAGGGAATGGAAGTAACGAGATCATATACTGTGCATCTAGGTGACTCAGTGCCAGTCAAAGGCGTAAAGACTCGGCGCGGACGCTATCTCCGGGGCTTCCACGGAGACGCACCTTCCACCGGTCCCTCTTCATCCACCGATGCTCTTCGTGGATAGATGCTTGCACATGGATGCGCGCACCCACGCATGCATTCGTGCGTCACCCCTCCCTCCCCTCTTTTCCGCTCAATGCTGCAACACACACGCACACACGCACACACCCACACACACACACACACGCACACACAGACAGACACATAGACGTGTGTGCGCGTGTACGCGTGTGTGTGTGCTCACTGAGCACAGTCTTACGCATAAGAGAGCCGTGTTTTTCTCGTCGGTTCTTTTTTTTTCCTGCTTTCCTTGCCCTTCCTCCCTTCCCCTCCATTCTTATCCCTCTCCCCCACAAAGTACGCCGCGTGTGCACGTGCACAAACACGATGAGCAAAGAAAAGAAGACTGCCACGGCACCCGACAAGGCCGACAGCACGGCGAACCCGACCGCGCCGGAGATAGTGAAGTACATGACGCCGTTTAGCTTTTCGGGCGAGACGCAGGAGGCGGCGGGTCGCGTCTACCGCCTCCCGAGCAGGGCCGACTTCTACACCTTTCGCACTTTCGCCGACTCGCTGGACGGCTTCGCCCTGCGCTACAACCGCGCCAATGAGGTGATGGTGTGGGAAAAGAAGTTGCCCAACGAGCCAATGCACGTCATCAAGGTGTTTGGCATCTTTGTGAAGACCAAGGATAACCCCAGCGGCGGCGCCACCCCGGAGGAGCTCTACAACCTCTTGCAAGACCCTATTTTCCGTGAGCAGTGGGACGAGTACCGCCAGGAGGCGTTCCGCGTCTTGAGCCTGAGCGCGAACACGGACATTGGCTACTACGCGGCTAAGAGCCCGATGCCACTCGTGGCGAATCGCGACTTTGTGAACCAGCGCATGTGGCATGAGGCGGGCCGAGACGAGTACGTTATCTTCAATACATCGGTGCCGCACTCGATGGTGCCACAAACGTATCAGAAGGACGCGCACCGCAACAAGTACGGGCCGTACATCCGTGCCATCTCGAAGCTGACGGGGTATCTGATCCGCCCCTGGAAGAACCCGAAGAGCGGCGAGGTCGAGGGCGCGAGTCTCACGTACATTACGCAGACAGACCCGGGTGGCTGGATCCCGGTAAGCCTGACAAACTACATCGCCACCAAGTTCGCGCCGAACACGATGAAGAACGTAGCACAGGCGCTGCCAAAGTTCCGTCTGTGGTTCAAGGAGCAGCTGGAGGCTGGCACGTACACAAAGGACTGGGATCTGACCCCCGAGTGGTGGGTCGAGGATGGCAGCGACGACGCCGTCAAGAATGAGACGGTTGAGTTTGCCATTAAAAAGTGGAGTGAGGAGTCCGCCATGAAGTAGTTGGGCGCGGTGCACTTAGGATCAGCAACTTCGCACGGATTTGTGTGTGTGTGTGTATGCTCTGTCAGGATTACGAGACTGACAGAGAGAGAAAACCGAGAGAGAGGGGGGGGGGCGAGGCGCGGTGTCGTCTCCAAGGATACCGTTGCTACTGGTCGTGCGTGTAGTCCTGCTTGGCCACCCATTGCTTCCCCCCTCCTTCTCCCATTCAATATCATGTTGCATCGTTGTCTCCGACTTGCTCTCTTCTCTTCATCACGGGCGCACTCATCATATTGGTGCTTTTCTCTATCGGCAACTACACCGCGAGATGTCGTGCGCGTTTACATGGATCGGGTGTTTTTTGTGGGTGTGTTCATCTCGCACGCGTGACCCTCTGACCTCCCCCACCACTCACACCCACACACACGCACACACTCTGACCTCCCCACACCCCTCCTCTCATCCGTATCGTTTTTTTTTTTTTTTGCTTTCCCCATCATGGAGGAGGTGGTCCGGGGTCATGGACATGCGTGTGCATTCTGTGGCGATAATGCTAGGAGGAGCCGTAGCAACCGGTACACGCATGTCGAGGAGGAGGAGGTGGGTGGGTGGGTGGGTGGTGGTGGTGGTGGTGGTGGTGGTGGTGGGCGGTCAGTGGCGAGGGAGCACAGGAGCGCAAACCTCACGTTCCCTTCGTTTTGGTCTCTCTTTTTTTTTTTTTCCGGCTCAGATAAATACACGCACTCACACACACGCATGCCCGGACACGCCTTCTCGAAGTTGGTGAACCTGCCTTTCGTTATCTTCCCCTTACTCAGCGCGCTCTATGCAAGATTCAGTTGCATCCTCTCTCTCCCCGCGATTTCGCCGTTGCTGCCTCCCGTGCCCCTCCGTGAGACTCCCTTCTCTCTCGCGTCTATGTGCCTCTAGCGGAGAACGTGATGAGCGTCAAGGCACTCTCCCCTCGCTCGCCCTTTCGCCTGCCGCGATGTCCTCTGCCGCCGCCTTTTAAAGGAGAAGTTGGCCGTGCCACCGACAAGCGGACTCTGCCTCGCCCTCCGTCTTCTCTCCACGTCCCCTGGTGCCTTCTCTGACTCTCTCTTTCTCCATCCCTCGTGACTGCCGCCATCGTGTACACAGACACTGCGAGCTGTCGCAGAGTGACCCAAGGAGCGACTGTGCGCGCGTGTGCGCTCTGCGTGGACATCCGCGATAGAGGGGCAAACTCTTTTCTCAAAGACGCAACCCTCTTCTTCAAGCCTCTCGGTCCTGCCCACCCTTCCCATCCACCCCGCTACGCACACACACGCACACAACCTACGTACCTACCTACCTTGCTTGCTCCATCGACGAACAAACCACGGTACCACGCACTTCCACACCATTATCCCCCCCCCCTCTGCTACCATTTCCGTTGTGTGTGCCCTTGGGCACCCGTGCGACTTGGAGGCGATATGTTCACCACGCAAGACCCTCAGGACATCGTTGTCCTGAAGACGGCGGCTTTTCGGCACGCGATGCGTCGAGCGCGCCATCGAATGCCTGCCTCAGAAGCGTCCACAGCCTCGCCGCTGCGCGCAGTTTCGCAAGTAGCACTACGCCCAGATACTCACGATGCGATGAGAGGCACACACAATACTGACAGTGGGCGCGAACCTTTGATGACCACAGCTACGGCACGCTCGGTGCCGTGCTTCACGTTTAAGCTGCCTATACGTCCTGCCGCTAGGCCAGATGCCAGCACAGGTGCTGGTGGGGGTGGTATTAGTGCACCACGCTCGCAGGTGGCGCGTGCGGCCCTGGAAGAGGCGCTACAGAAGCACGAAACTGCGCTCCGATCCTGGGCAGATGAACCTGCCCAGCACATCTCACCCAGCACGATGGAGGCGATAGGCGTCCACTTGGGGCCCACTGCGGTGCTGTCGTCCGCGACGCAACCTCGACAAGGACTAGAGCGACTGCATACAGGGGCCGTACGCATGCACTTTCAGCTCTCCGCAGGCGACTCAGCTTCCCGTGTGGCGGCGTTGGCCCAGCCGTACTGTAGAGTCCTCGCTCAGGGATCGATGGCTGGCACGGGCGTCCCAACGCAGGTGGTTGAGACGCGGACGTCAGCGGAAGCGGCCATTTCGGGCGCTGCCATGGAAGCACATCACGAAGCAAAGTGTGGTGGGGCGCCTGAGGCACTTTCGGAGCGCTCAAGAGACGACGGGCATGCTGCTTCCGCGTCCTCATCATCGTCTGCACCGCAACCGCAATGCGATCACCAAATATTCGTCCCTCTTGCACGCCGCGCAGCTCTGACATCAGGGGCTGCCTGCGCCCCCCGTCATGGCATGCCGCTTGTGCCCTACCAGCTTCCGCTGCGTATGCGGCCCAGTGCTCCGGCGCCGGCGCTGCGGAACGCATCCGCCGCAACTAGCAGCTCCTCACCGCCGGCTGAAACCACGCGACGCGCGTTCCTCGACGAGCAGGCTAGTCGATACGCGAAGTGGCGTAGCCGCCAAGCCGCCGTGCTGCACCAGCTGGCGCCAGACATGTGGGACCGTGCGTTGCCGCACTACGCAGCGTTGGATCGGCAGCCACGCGCCATGGACAGTGGCTTGCGCAACCACGCCTCTCACGTGCGTCGGTCACAGTACGATAGTGGCGTTGTATTTGTGTAGCCGAAGCGTATCCGTGCCTGCATCGTTGCCGGTCGTCAGCGGTTGCTGGCGTAGCGCTCCCTCCTGCCTCTCCCGCCATCACTCACAGCCCCGCCTCGCGTGTCGCACTCCGGCCCCTTGTTGCACCTTTCTGGCTGGACAGGATTGCCCTTTGGAGTTTCTGCACCCGCCCGCCCTCTCCCTCCTGCCTCGTTGCCGACCCTCGCTAGCACACACACACACACACACACACACAAATATATGAACGTGCATGCGTGGCCGTACACGCCACGCCATGCTACACGTCCATGCGTGCGGGTGTTCGTGTTTTGTGGGTTGTGCTGGGTTGGCTGCTTATTCTTCGTGTACGTCACTTGACCTGACATTGTTTCCGTTGTACCGCGGCATCGAAATTTTCAGCTGAGGAGTGCATGCGTGCATGTGTGCGTGTGTGTCGATCACAACAGCACCGCGTCACGGCCGAACCGCCGCTCATTCTTCCTCCCTTACTTTTTTTTCCGTTTACTGTCTTGTCGTGCATACACTCGTCTACACCGTCTTCTGATGTCTTCGTTGCCGCCACCGCCACCGCCTCCCTCCCGTTTCCTCCTTGCTTGCGGGACCGTCTCGGTGCGCCGTGGGATGGCGCTCTGTGTCGCATTCCCCAATGGCTCGCAAGTGAGGGGCGATAGGGGATCGCTCGACGCTTCTGTGAACGGAGTTGAGTTGCCTTTTTTTTCTTTCCTTTTAGGGCTCTCGTGCTCGCTGATGACGAGGGGACAACGCCCCGCAGGGCGTGGCGTCTCAGGGTGCAGTGCAGCAGCCCCACCTATCCCTGCCGGGGCGAACACGCTTCTGCGATCGATATGATGGGCAGTGTGTCGGCGTGACTCGAGCGTATCCGACCCCCGGCCTCACACGGCCTAGTGGCGTGTGGGTGCCTGAGTGCCACCCGCGAGGAGGGTGCACGACGTGGTGACCTGCCTGATGGGGGAGCGGCTGTGAGGCGACATGCGAGGCGGCGGATTTGTAGTGTCTGGGGCAGAGGCCGTGCTGCGATGACTGGGTCCGCATTGCTGTAGCGCGCGTCGAGGGCTGCTGCGCGCGACGCGATGGGTGCCTGTGGGGCAGGCCGTGTGGTGGCGGTGGTCGAGGTGTCGAGGGGAGCACTGTGACCTCATGCTGTATGGCAGCGAACGGCCAAGTAGAAGAAAGAAGAGCTCCGACAGTTGGACTTGCTGGTGTGAGGGGGGATGCTCGCCAATGGTTCCTTCGCATCTTTGGTGGCACGTGTCCTCTCGACCGCTCTAACCGCCGCTTGTTTCTGTTGTTCCTTCCTCTCGCTCTCTCAGGGTGTTCTCGATGGTGGTTCAGTGCATGCGTCTGCCGCACATGCGCACACACAGAGGACTTCCTCGTTGTCCTCGCCCTCCGCAACCCATGCGTCTTCCCAAGCTTCATTGGTGTACCCTGTCTGCCTGCCTCCTTTCTGTGTTCTCTACCTCGCTCCCCCTTCCTGGATCGGACGATGGGCTTCGTGCTTGACCGACACCACCCACACGCACACGCACACACACACACACACACACACACACACACACACACTCACCCACACACGAAACGGATGTGTATCGTGACGCACGCCAAGTTAGTATGCACGTGCGCGCACAACGATTTCACAGTAACGTACACAGGGAAGGTTGGCGCACACACACACGCACATCGCAGCTGTCGTTCTTGGCTGCGCTCTTCGTACTCGCTCTCTGATTCACGATACCACAGAAGACGCACATGGGCGACACGGCGGCAATGACTCCGCTTCCCCAGCAACCACCGACGCCTCCGGTGGCGTCTCCATACATCACCCCTGAGTCCAAAGAAAAGGGCGATGCCGGTATCTACGCGGCACTCGACGCCATGCAGCTGTCGCGTGCTCTGCACGGCGTCACAAGTAGTCGGTTGGACCAACAGAAGCTGCAGCAGGCAGCAGCAGCGCGCGGGGCGTCACCTACTCCCGGTGGCGACGGTGGTGCCACACAGAGCAACGCAGTACGGCTTGGGATGGAACCGGCAAGCTACCGGCAAGGAACATTAGCGGATGTGCAGGCCATGTACAACGCGGCGGTTGTGGAGGCTGTACAGGCGGTCAGCGGCGACGCAGCCGCTGAGGCGGTGGAGCGTGGTGTCGGCGGAGCTGCTGTCACTGCGACCGCTGTAGGTTTGCCAGACGACGTGGCGACGCTGCGCAGCGCGCTGCCGCTGGTGCACGAGCTGAAGCCGCGCGACCCGCTCAACTTCGATGCGCTGCAGCGCCTTTTCGCCCTCATGGAAGAAGCCGTCGGCGCTGCGGAAGCGGCTGAAGGGGTCGGAAGCGGCGGTATCACGGCGCTGCTGCTAGCAAACGGTGTGGTGGACCCGGCACGACAGCCGTCGCCGTCGACGGAAGCGTGGGAGGCCAAGTACCGTGAAGTCTACGCTCGCTACCCACTCCCGGTCGCCCATGCAGTCGCCTCGTCTGCCGGCTCGCACGACTTTGACGAGGACGACGAGGATACGCAGCCGGAGGTGCACGCACAGAACAATGAGGACCTGCAGGAGTTCTGTGAGAAGCTCGGTATCGCCTATGAAACCCACGCAAAGGCGGTGCGCGACGTGGCATTCTACGAGATGACTGTGTTTCCCTTGTTGTGTGCTTACCTCAGCCGTATCAACGAGCGCACCGCCGGCGGGCGTGATGCCGCTACGGTGGCCGCGGTGGCCTGCTCGCGGGTGAAGGTGCTGGATTTGTCGTACAACAGCATCGGTGCACCAGTGGTGTCGACGGCCTCGGGCGAGGACGGGGGCAGAGGCGATGTTGCGCCGGTGCGCCAGCTATCCCCGCTGCGAGCCCTCGCGGCCATGCTGGACGCGAATGAGTCCCTGCGGTACCTCAACCTGCGCGCCAACGCACTGGGTCCCCGCGGCGTTGGCATCGTCGCCAAGGCACTGACGAAGAACATTGCCCTCTGCGGTATTGACCTCTCGGCAAACGCCCTGAACGTGGCGGCGGACACAGAAGAGGTCGAGGACCCGCTGTACGAGCCGGAAGACCCCGTCTTTGGGGAGCCGTACGAGGGCCTCGAGGCGCTGGCGGAGGTGCTGAAGAAGAACAAGTTCCTGCGCGTGCTGCGGCTGGCTGAGAACGGCCTGCACGCTGGCGAGGACCTGTCGGCACCCCCACCCGAGGAGGACGGTGAGGAAGCGGACGAGGAAGCTGCGGAGGAGGCGGCAGCAGCGGAGGCGGACAGCGGCGCGGCAGCTACGGCAGGGGCACAGGCACCCCGCCCCGGCCTGTCCTTCGCCGATGCGCAGGAGCAGTGGCAGAGCATACCGCTCTGGACACTCCTCAGTCCACTCTACCGATATCAGCGCCTTCGTGCACTTGACCTCTCAAAGAACTTACTGGGCAACGACGGCGTGCACATGCTAGCGGTGGCGTTGTCGCACAACACGTCTGTGGAAGTGCTGGACTTGACGGACAACGCTATCGGGTATGCGGGTCTGGGCCACCTCGCTCGGTATGTTCTGGGCAGGAGCGTGGTGGTCGGGGCCGCCTCGGCAGCCGCGGCGCCGCAGAGTGCGCTTCACACGCTTATCCTGCGGCAGAACCCGCTCGCGTGCGTCGGTGGCGCGGCAGATGCCGCTTCTGGTGTGAACGTGCGCCGCCGCCGTCTCACCAAGCGCCAGCAGAAGAGCGCCTTAGCGGCTGTGCGGAGGTTTGCGTCTGCGCTGGAGGGGCCACGTGGCTTGCGCCGCCTCGTCATGGCGAACACCTACCTTGGACCGACTTTCAGCAGTATCGTGCTGCGCTCCCTCGCCCGCGCAGAGGCGCTGGAGGAGCTGGACTTTGCGTACAACCACGCCTGCGGTGACTATCCCTCCAACTTCGACGGCACTGCTGCCCAGGAGCTCGCCGGGCTGCTGTACCAGCTGCAGCGGCACGGCCCACCGCGGCTGCAACGCGTGTGCTTCGATGGCAACAACTTGACCGCTGCAGGTGTGGCGGCGTTGATCCCCCCTGAGGTGCATGTGGCGTTTCCGCAGACCCTGCACAAGCTCACGCTGAGCCGCAACACTCTCGGGGACGATCTCGGGTCGCTCAGCCAGCTGCTAGCTGCGGGGGCTGCCGCAATCACCCACCTCGACATCTCCTACAACAATATCTCAACTGTGGTGTCGCTGCTGCCTGGCCTCGCCACCGCAACGTCGCTGAGAGAGCTGAACATGAGCCATAACAATCTCGGTCTTCAGGAAGGGCTTCTGCGTGGGATAACTCCGGCGCAGCAAGAGATGGAGGTTGCCCAGCTCTTTCAAGGCCTCGCGCACCTGCCGAATCTCGAGGTACTCGACATCAGTCACAACGACTGGCGCGCCACACACATCGAGCAGCTCAGCGCTTTCTTCTCCAATACGGCTTTGGCCACAGCGCTACGCAAACTCGACGTGCGCAACACCCCGCGCGTCCCGACAGCGCAGCTCATGACGCTGCTGCAGTACGTGGCAAGCCGACCAACGATGGAGGTGTTTATGGCTACTGTTGTGCCAGACAAGAGTGAGGGGGCGGACGCGGCAGCGGCAGATGCGAACAGCACAGTTGCCCCATGGACGCTCGACTCGGTGCTGCAGGTGATTCACGGAGTCGTCGTCAACAGCGGCTCGCTTCTGGAGGTGGACTGCGGCCTTCTTCAGAGCGATGCGGGAGCGGCTAGCAGCAGCGATGACGCGTCGGTGAGCTCTGCGACGCTCGACGAAGCCCGCGAGCGGCTCCTCCTGAATGTCCTCATGAAGGCAGCGACGCCATCGATGTAGATGGTGACGGGGCGAGCGTTGTGCCACTGGCTCACCTTTCGCAGTCAGTATCTCTCTATGTGCCCCTGCTATTCTCTGCTCGCACGAGTTTCTTCACACCTGAGCGGCAGCATACCCAGGAGGACTGGGGGGCGGCGGCGGCGGCGGCGTACGCATCCACCCAGCATCCGCGGCTGGTCTGCTCAGCGGTGCATCGTGTGCACTGTGAGGAGGGGAGGCAAGCTTATGTATACAGTATTTGAACGGCACCGGAACGCACCTATGCGGACGAGTGCTGAGCAAAGAGAGGTGAAAGTGCGCGTGCGTGCGCCGCTCACGGTTTTTTTTTTTGTTGTTGAGGAGTTGCGCGCCGGCCGCACGCACCCACATCCCCCGTCACACGCAGCGTGCCTCTGCTCGTTGCCCTCTGCGCTGCTTGCTGCCGTCCAGTCATGCCCTCTCGCATCCGCTTTCTTTCTTGCCGCTTTTGTTTGGGCGTTTCTTGCATGTCAAGCCAACGGCGGTCAATCTCCCATACATGTGTATACATGTGTGTTGGAAAGAGGTATGCGGGTGCGCGGGTGTGGAGGACACACGAGTGGGGCTACACAAGGCTTGCCAGTCTTTTCCTTCTTTTGAATGTTTCTGTTAGGAATGATGATGTACAGCTACCATCTCTCACCATGAACGGTGCGCTCGCATGTCGCGGGAAGCGACGCATCTTACCTGCATCCCCCCCCCTGCCTCCGCTCCGCCCAGCCGCGGCATCGACAGCACTCTAGAGAGAGGAGGGTGGGTGGGTGGGTGGCGCAAGGCGCAATGGAACGAAGAAAAAGAAGGGGCAGAGTGGAGGGTGGCTTTTGGAAGAGGGAGCCACATGTGACCACAGAGGAGGGGATGGAGGGAGGGGGCGACTGCCTTCGCAGAGGGCTACAGCGAAAAAAAAAATGAAGCTGCGAGACGGGAGGCGGGCGGAGCCTGTGCGGTGGGAGGTGGGCGTGCACGTACGCTGTTGCCAGCGCCCCTCCCCTCCTTTCTTGTTTTCTCTTCCTGTGTCGCTGTGCATGCACGCCGGCACTCCGGGGCCTCCCCACCCCCACCCCCTTCTTTCACCCCTCCCTGCTCTCCTCGCCGCTCCTCTCTCCAATGTTTCCACTGGCCTGCTACGACTTGGGCGCTCTATGCGCTTTCCGTCTCGATCCTCTCTCCTCGCCTTGATTCTTGTCGCGCTTCCGCTTTTTCTTTGCACGGCTCCCAGCACCGCCACAGCTGGCTACGCCCACGATTGCATCTAGACGACTTGAGCGCCGCGGCCGTCCCTGCCCCCCACCCCTCATCCCGCTCTAGTGTCCTTCGCGCAGCATGAGGATCGAGCAATGCTCCTTCTGCAGTGCCCCGATCTACCCGGGGCACGGGCAGGTGTTCGTGCGCAACGACTGCAAGGTCTTCCGCTTCTGCTCGAGCAAGTGCCGCAAGAACTTCGGCATGAAGCGCAACCCGATGAAGCTGAAGTGGACGAAGACGTTCCGCAAGGCGAACGGCAAGGAGCTGGCGGTCGATAGCACCATGGACTTTGAGCAGCGCCGCAACATTCCTGTCAAGTACAACCGCGAACTGCTCGGCGACACGCTGAAGGTGATGAAGCGCGTCGAGAAGATCAAGCAGCGGCGTCAGGAGGACTTGTGGGCGAGGCGCATGGAGAAGGCCCGCCTTCAAGAGAAGCAAGAGGCTTCCTCGGCGCTTAAGCACAACATCGACTGGATCGAGGACGTCGAGATCAAGCACAAGGCGCGTGACGACCTGGTGGCCATCCAGCAGGAGCGCGAGGACAAGAAGGCGAAGCGCCGCGAGGCTAACAAGAAGCGTCACCAGAAGCAGCGCCTGGCCGAGAAGGCCACGGGCACGTCCGCCTTCCGTTCTGCCAAGAAGAAGTAGGCCCCCCTCCCCCCGCTCACTCACTCACTCCCTCGCTGACTCCTATTCGCCCGCAAGGAGAAGCGAGAAAGCAAACAACAAGCAGGAAAAAAACGAAAGGTGATGAGAAGAAGCGGGCGCGCTGCGAAGGGCATACGCAGGGAGGAGGAGGGGGGGGGGGGCGGCGTCTTCTTTCTGTGGTTCTCTCAGTAAATCGACCTGTCCGTCTCCGTGTCCTTGTCGCCTGCTTGTGCCTCTTCTCTCCCCGTATTCGTGTCTGCGTGCGTTTCTGTCTTCCTTTAACTTGCGCCGCTCACATACACCCAAGCGCGTTAGCGCCTAGGTGGGGGAGGCGAGTAGCGGCGCGCGGGCGGAGACGTGTTCCCTCTGGCGCGGCTGGCGAGCTCTGACGCGTCTTCTCCACCCTCTCCCTCTCTCCTCTCCCGTCCTGTTTCCCTCTCTCTGGGCGGGGGCGGGGTGCCGCCTGCCGTTGTTGTGACCGGCGTGTTGTCGCATTGTTTGGCCCGCCTGTTAAAGTGCTCTTCGTTCCTAAGTTGGATTCCCCCCCCCTCGTTGCGCGCTCGTCCGGTTGAGGTGCCTCTCCCTTGGCCGGCATGTCGGCGTCCGCGTGTGGTCGGCCTTTGTGTGCGTGTTTGGCGTTGTCGATGTTGTCAGAGAGGGAGGGTGTCAAGTGTGCGCGCGCTTCATGGCCCCCTTCCTTCTTCTTGATCCCCCCCTCCCCCTTGTGATCCGAGTAAACCGTTAAGCGCAGGCCCTCCTTGATCAGCATTGTTAACGAACCAATAACAACACAAGGCTTGCGGAGCAACGGTGGCATGCGCACACCGACGTACACATAGACGGTATCCGTGGCTTGGGCGCATGCGATGATGGAAGGAGAGACAGTGGTGATACGGAATGCGCGCCTGTGCGCAGGTGTGCACGGCGACGTTGCTCTCCTGATCCTCTCGCTCGGCCCCTTCGCCCGTGTCCACCTGTGTCTTCTCACCGCAGTCGTAACCGTCAGTTGACGCTTATCATCTAGACGGAAATAACGCGAGCCGTCTTCCGTGGTGGCTCCCCTGTACCCTCTCCATGTCAACCCCCCCCCCTCCCCAGCCTTCGTCACTGCACTCCGCTACTCCTCTCGCTGTACTACGTGCCTGTGTGTGCGCTTCTCTCCTTCGTCGCGGTCACCCGGGTATCGTCGCCAGGTCCCACCACTTCGCCATTCACTGCCTCCGCGGCCCCACCTCCTTTCCTTGGCGCCCCTGTTCTCTGTGTCTGTCTCTCTGGCGGGAGTGGGCCGCGCACAGCGAGAGCGCAACGAGACACCGTTGACTTCTTTTCTTTGGACTTGATTTACATCCTTCTCCCCTACCTGGCCTTCTCGTTCGCGTCACGCCTCCCCCCCCCCCGCCTCGTGCGCCGGCGCCATCCTGCATACAGCGGCGCGGCTGCGAACGGAGGAAGACGAATACGAGAGAGAACGAAGGGCAAGCGAACAGAGTGGGATTGAGAGAGACGCACGCAACACGCACACGCACACACCGCCGGGCCATCTCAGTGTTGCTGTGTGCCTGCGCATGTGCGTGGCTCTCTGTCAAGGGTCCGCCCCATCGACACCCTGAAGTGTAAGCAACCATAAAAAGCAAGGGCGCGACGGCCGGCGGTGAGCTCCGTTGGCACTCCTCCCTCCCTCCCTCCCACACACCCACCCTCTTTAAGGCTGGGAAGCACTACAGCTTCAACAAGGGACACTCAAGATAGCGCACATCACAGCACAAGGCGATCGCGGCAGGCCTGAAGCGGCGATTGAAAAGATCGCAACTTACCATGGTGCTCACAAGATCGCAGGCCAAGCGCGGTCGCAGCAGCGACGTTGGGGATGACGACGACAGCAGTGTAGTTGGCTCCGTCTCTTCGGACGCTGACACCTCAGACAGCGACGATGTTCATCGCGGATCAACAGCAAAGTCGCGTTCGTCTCCTGCCGAGACAACACCCATAAAGAACGGCAGCTTGGTGAGTGGGCAGCGTGGCGCATCGCTGCTCGCGTCGCCGCACGGAGAGCGACTTGGCCGCGGATGTCGTGTGCCGCATGCCACCGTCTCCCTCGACGAGCAGTATCTCGCGGCCTCGTTGCGCCGCTCGAAGCCTCTGCAACGCAGCCCGGGTCACCGTGGCAACGACAGGGACGGCGTAGCAAGGACGAGAGGCGACGACGAAGAGAACGATGCCCTCGCCATCCACTCCCGATACCCGCAACGAGAGGCAGCGAAGAGGGCGATGGAGAATCTTCGCAGCACGCTCGCCCGCCCCAACGGGGCTGCCGGACGTGGCGGCAGTGGCGCGGCTGACGATGAGGACAGCGACAGCAACAGCATGGGCGCTTTCAACTTTCGCCATCACCCGGAACTGGAGGAGGAGATCAAGAAGAGTCGCGAGATGTATCGGCGGCGATGCCGCAACAGGAACAGTGCTAGCGACGATGACGAGGATGAGTCCACCGCCTCTTCCTCCTCCGAGGAATCCGCCGATGCGAATGCCTGTGCCCGGCGAACCACGCGTGGGCGGCCTCGCCTCTCCACGGACTGGCGTGGCAGCGCGGCGGCACCGTCGTCAAACTCCCCAGCAGGGGCGACGACGCGTCGCGCCCGCGCTGCCGACGCTGATGCCGTGTCGATCGACTCGTCCATCAGCGACGCCTCCATGCGGGAAGAAAGCGTCGAGCGAATGGCGCAGCAGGACCAGCGCGCCAACCCCTCCTCGTCCTCCAGCGAAAGCGGTGAAGGCAGTCTCACTGGCGACTTCATGACGGAGGCGCAACGGCGCCACGCCGTCCGCCAAGCCCGCGAGAGCGTCACCGAGAACATCAACATCAACCACTACATGGCGGACGCCGTCGGCGTAAAGGACTCGAAGAAAGTCCGCCGCCGCCAGCTGGATCGGCGCTACCGCTGGCTGATGCACCAGGAGGAGGATGCGCGGACGCGGGCAGACGGCTATGGCGGCTGCGCAGGCGCAGCGGACGGCGGGAGTGGCGGTGCGACGACAACGGCGAACGGGGCGCTGGGGGACATCTCGCCCCTGCAGATCGATGACGGCATCACCTTCGACAGCGTTGGCGGTCTTCCGGAGCACATCGTGACGCTGCGGGAGATGGTGTTGCTCCCACTGCTCTACCCGGATCTGTTCGAGCGCCTTGACCTCAAGGCACCGCGTGGTGTGCTCTTCGTCGGCCCGCCCGGCACAGGGAAGACACTGATGGCTCGCGCGCTTGCCAACGAGGGGTCGGGGTTTGCGCGCGGCAGCAACACAGGCGTGTTGACACCGTCGCAGCAGCAGCAGCAGCAGCAGCGCATCACGTTCTTTGTTCGAAAAGGGGCGGACTTGCTCTCGAAGTGGGTAGGTGAAAGTGAGCGCCAGCTGAAGCTTCTCTTCGAGGAGGCGAAGCGGCTGCAGCCGAGCATCATCTTCTTCGACGAGGTGGACGGCCTCGCACCGGCGCGGCACGCCAAGGCGGAGCAGACGCAGGCCGCCCTCGTCTCGACGCTGCTGGCGCTCCTGGACGGCCTGGAGGACCGCGGGCAGGTGGTCGTGATTGGGGCGACGAACCGGCCAGACGCACTGGACCCCGCCCTGCGCCGCCCCGGCAGGTTTGATCGGGAGCTTGTGTTTCCGCTCCCAGACGCGGCGGCGCGGCGACATATCTTGACCATCCAGCTGGCGAAGAGGGCGATGCCTGGTAATGCGGCACAGCGCGCAGCCCTGTTGAAGGACTTGGTCGAGATGACTGAGGGCTACACTGGCGCCGACCTGGCTGCGCTGTGCACCGAAGCCAGTCTTCACCGCCTCCGCACGGCACTTCCGCAGCTCTACCTCAGCAGCCAACGCTTATTAGTGCCACGCGATGTGGAGAAGACACAGCTGCACGTGCGCACCGAGGACTTCTACGCTGCAGCTCAACTGATGCAGCCATCGCTGCGCCGCCCTCGCAGCCGCGGTGCCAGCGGAGTGGCGGATTCTTTTCTGGATCCGTACATCGAAGTGCTGCTGCGCGGCACGCGCGACGCGACGCTCGCGGCATTGGCGCCGTCGTGGTCGCTGGTCGACAAGGCGTTGCGGGCTGGTTCACGCGACTGTCAAGATATGGCTACGGCGATCCGCTCACTCTGCACGGTTCCGATTCCGCAGCCACCGCGGCCGTGCTTGCTTGTGCTCCGTGAGGCATCGGATGATTTGCCATCATCTTGGTGCGCCGCCGCTGCCGTGCCTGTTGATCGGTCAGCAGAGCAGCATCAGCAGCAGCGCACACTACGGCTGCATCACCTGGCGATTAGTCTGCTCAAGGGATTACCACGCCTGCCGCACCTCACCGTCCACCTGCCTCAGCTTTGCTGGGATGACAGTGAGTCGAGAGGAACCTGGCGCGCCTCGGCCGCGGTCGCAGACGACTGCCTGGGCGACGGATCGGGCAGTTGCTTTGCGGGCATCGGCTTCACGCACATGAGCCACGTGGTGGACTCGGTGCGCCAGTGCAGCCCGTGCGTCGTGTACCTGAGCGGTGTGGAAGAGTGGCTGAGGGGCACTAGCGCAGAGCAAGAGACGGCAGCCACTGACTTGTCTTCAGACGACGAAGGGGCTGTCCGCGTCGGCTCTGCGGCGGCATCGCACACGGACCTCTCGCGGCCCGACGCGTTCACCACTTCCGCAGATGCCAAGGTGGTTATCGATGGTGCAGAGGGCCCGTCGCCCGTGCACCAGCAGCAGCTCTCTCGCAGGCGGCAGCATCTGCTACAGGTGTTCCGCTACTACCTGAACACGATGGCTGACACGGACGTCATTTTTGTGCTTCCCTGCGCGACGGCTGCGACGTGCGAGCTGCTCATCGGACCAGAAAGCCTTGCCCCCGCCGCTTCCAAGCCGCGGACTGCGGCGACGGCATTATCCCCACAACAGCTGGACTCCCTGTCTCCATCTTCACCGACTCTCCAAGCAGACCCACCGAGCGCGGTGCAGCTCAGGCGCTTCTCGGCGCGGCAGCAGCTTCTGCATCCGCAGTTCTCTGTGGTGGTCGCAGCCGTATCCGCCACACCACTGCCGAATGACCTGCGCCACTTCGTGGCGTACGTCTACCGCATCGTCGCCATGACGCTTCAGCTGCATCACCGCACCGCTGTGGTGAATGCAACGAGCGAGCGCACAAAGGTGCACGGGGAGACAAGGGCGGCGGCGGCCGTAGGGTCTTCTGGTGCACTAGTGGTCGATAAAGCTCCGCCATCGTCACCGCTCTCCGCCGTTAATCTGCGTGCTCGCCGGCGCGCCGACCGCGCCCAACGGTGCGAGCTCTGGCGCAGGGTTGAGTACCGCCGCCTGCAGCTGCGCCACGTGTTGATGAAGTGGGTGAGTCAGTACATCAACTCGGGCAAGTTCAAATTGTTGGCCAGCGCCGACCTCGACCTCGCTGCTGATAACCCGCAGTTCAAGTCGTGGCAGCAGCACACGCGCCACCATCGCATTGGTCTGCAGGACATCCTCGAGAAGATCGAGGACGAGGCGTACGTGTGTCTTTCACAGTACCACGACGATATTGACCAGCTCGTGCGCAACGTGCGTTCTTTCTTCCGCACGCGGGCGGCGCAGGATCAGCGCTACCGCCTCAAGGCGCTGGACCTGAAGGAGACCTGCCTGCTGAATATGTATAAACTGAACCGCGCCGTCATTCGCTTCTGCGAGGAGACGCGCGACATTCACGAGCCCTCGTCGGATGAGGATGCAGCCGACATGGGAGAGGCGCAGCGCGTTGGGGCCGAGGGGCCAGGGCGAGATCCCACGGCGCTGATCTCCAAGGATGCGGACCCGGCCCTCATCGCCGAGCAGTCTCGCCGGGCCATGAGCTTCTCTCAGCGTCCCTCGGCCCCGGTGCGGCGGAAGCCGCGACGGTACTACGGAGAGCGGCGACGTCGCCGAAAGCCCAAGAGAGACTCGAAGGCAGAAACGAGGAAGGCGTCAGACGAAGTGGTGCTGACGAGTGACGGCACTGGCGACGACGATAGCGGTGACGGTGACGAGGAGGAGGAGCGAGTTTCGAACGACGGCTCAGCCACTGAGAAACAAGCGGCAGCAGCAGCGGAGGAGGAGGAGGTCACAGCGAGCGGTAGCCACACGTCTGCTTCTGGTACGGCCAAGTGCAGAGCGTCTGTCTTGATCACTGCCTCATCGGCCCAGGACTGGGCATGCGGCCTTCTTGCCTCCCTGTCCTACACACGCCTCTACCAAGTCTTCAAGTCGATGATGCGTGGACTGGAGATGGAGGTGCGCGGTGCAGAGTGCCAGGTGGCGTCGACCGTTCCGCCTGGTGAGGCTGGAAAGCCGAATGACGCTGCAGGCGTCCCACTAATACTGACGGGGGGTAGTGAGCGAGCACCAGATGCGTACGCCGCGACGGTGTTCAGGCAGCTTCTACTCGCAGCAGTCGGTGAGTGAGTCCGTACAAGGAGGAGGGGGTGTATGGGACGGAGGATATCTGCCAACATTCTTTGCGCATCCAACGCTGCGCACTCTTGTGCCCTCGATACGCCGCGACAGGTGAGGCGGTGGTGCCACTGTACTGCTTGGTGGTGGTGGTGGTGGTGTGTGTATGTGGGTGTATGTGGGTGGGTGGGTGTGGGGGCGTGCCTCATGCCACAGCCACGCACGGCGACGAGTAAATCACCGTCTGAAGAAGCAAAGGAAAAAAAAATACGAAAGGACGGGCGTATGCCTTTTTCATCCGCAGCCGCTTTCTCCAGGCGCACGCAGGATACACTCGGCGAGTGGGCGAGGGATGTGGGGGGGGGGGGAGTCGTCACGTTCCCTCAACGGTCGTTTTCGTCGCGCTCACCATACGTTGCCCCCCCCCCCCCTCCCCCTGTGTGAATTGTCCGTGTAGGTGAGCTGGGCGTGGCGCACACACGTTGAACTGCAGGGAAAACGGAGGGGGGGGGGACAACGGCACAAAAAGTGTGTGGTGCCGTGCGAACGTGCCTTCACCCTTTGCAGTCCGCACTGAGCTCTCCCTCCCACCCCTCCACTGTGACGGTCACGCAATCGTGCCACGCTCACTTCACGTCCCGTTTTCCTCGCACGACACACGGCTGATCACCATCATGTACACATCCAACATATACGCACGTACGTAAAGTGCGTCCACTCACACAGGAGCGTAGAGAAACACAGCTACGTCCGTTTCTTGCGATGTCCTCGTCCCTCGCAGGCGAAATCGCGCAGCTGCACGAGTTATTCAAGCTTGGGGCTCTCACACAAGAGGAATTCAACGAGGCCAAGCAGGCAACCATCCGCAGCTTCAAGACCGCTGCTCCTGCCAAGGCTGCATCGGCGCCAGCGCCAGGAGTGAGCAGCGCATCTCTCTCTGAGTCGCCAGCATGCTCGTCACTCACACCCGCGAAACAACAGCCGGACTCGAGCGCGTCCCCTGGCTGTACGGAGACGGATGCAAGGGGGCAACTCGCGCCTCCGTCTCCGAACGCGTCTGCATCTCCGTCCGTACACACAGTGGCAGCAACGCGCTCGAGAACCTTCGAAGAATGGAAGGAGCTCTGGGACACCGCTACGGTTTCCAATCCGGCTGCCACTGCTTCAACCGCCTCAGCGCCTCCTGACGCCTTCGATGCGCGCATGCAGGCCCTTCGCTGCCTGTCGCGTATTTTGTGCAATGCGCAGATGTACCCGGCGGAGCCCAAGTACAGGAGGATTCGTGAATCGAACAGGATCATCGCACATGAGCTCATGTCCGTAGCGGAAGCCAGTGGGGCGGTGCTCAGCTTCGCCGGGTTTGTGCGGGAACGTGACGAGGAGGATGCATCGACAAGCGCCTCAGCGGCTGGTGCAGCAACGTACTGCTGGGTGCTGCATGGAGAAGCTACAGTGGCGGGCAAAGCCGCAGTCGCGGTACGTCTCGTCGACGAGCTGCTCGAGTACTTTGGCGAGCAGCAATCCCGGCGGTATCGCGCGCAGCAGCTGTGGCGCTCGGTCGCGTTGGAGGTGCGACTTGAGCGTGCCGCCCGTGGCGCTGACTCGAGAAGTCCTTTGCAAGACGTGTCAGGCCATCCTGAGGAGGTGAACAATGAAAAAGAAGACGGGAATGGCAAGGGTGAACGGGGCGCAGCGGCGCGGTCCTCTGAGAGCGAAGCGCCGTCACCTCCACAAGCGCTGCTATCGTACTTGGTGGAATGCTACACCGTGGACGAGGCTGGCGATGGTCTCTTCTCGTCCATGCACCACCTGCAGACCCTGCAGCGACTGTACGAGGAGGCGGCGGCGCACATCGCGGCTGGCGCACAGCCGTCATCGTCTCATTCGCTTCTGCGCACGGCCGAAGTTTACGGTGCGGTGGTGCAGCAGCGCGGTGCCGTTGAGCTACTCGTGTACGGCTGCGGTGCTTGTTTCCATCCGCCGCCTGTAGCGACACAACGCGTTCTTGCAGCAACCGCATCGACACTACTGACAGCGTCGTCCGCGCCGTTTAGTGAAACAGTGAACGACTACACCGTTCAGCTCATCCCCGCTGACACGCCGGACGCCTCCGAGTTTGTGGCCCGCTGCTTACGGCTACTGCAGCGCCTGCGCCGCGAGGTGGAGCGGGTGCAACAGGAACGCACTCGTGCTGCCCGTCAGGCAGCAGAGGCCTCCATGCGGCAGGAGCTGAAGCGGGAGCGGCAACGGCGGCAGCTGGAGAAGAATAGCGGGCGGGGCGAAATGTCCGCGGACGAGCAGACGCAGCAACGGCACCAGCGTCGCCGCACACACCGGCGGGGGCACGGTGTCCATGGAAGAGCGGGCTCATCCTCCCCCACCTCCTCCTCGGCATCCTCTGCCTCCTCGCGCGGCGCGGCAACGAAGACTGAGGGGCAGCGCATCCCACTGGCGGAGGCCTTGGCGATACTGATGGGGAAGAAGAGTCCACCGTCGAGTCGACCGCCACCTGCGTCGTCGTTGTCGTGAAGGCGCGATGGACAGAGAACTGCGCTGCGCCAAGGCGAGCAGAACTGGCGGCAACATGAACAAAATCACGGCAGCGAGCTACGCGCTGCCTCTGTGTATGCCGCTCTTCTTTTGCGGGGCCTATGCCACCTGCGGCTTCTCTTCCCCCCTCCCTCTCTGATGACGAGGGGACAACGCCCCGCAGGGCGTGGCGTCTCAGGGTGCAGTGCAGCAGCCCCACCTATCCCTGCCGGGGCGAACACGCTTCCGCGATCGATATGATGGGCAGTGTGTCGGCGTGACTCGAGCGTATCCGACCCCCGGCCGTCACACGGCCTAGTGGCGTGTGGGTGCCTGAGTGCCACCCGCGAGGAGGATGCACGACGTGGCGACCTGCCTGATGGGGGAGCGGCTGTGAGGCGACATGCGAGGCGGCGGATTTGTAGAGTCTGGGGCAGAGGCCGTGCTGCGATGACTGGGTCCGCATTGCTGTAGCGCGCGTCGAGGGCTGCTGCGCGCGACGCGATGGGTGCCTGTGGGGCAGGCCGTGTGGTGGCGGTGGTCGAGGTGTCGAGGGGAGCACTGTGACCTCATGCTGTATGGCAGCGAAGGGCCAGGGTGGAAGAAACATCTTGGATGGAAAGAGACGCAGCACGCACACGCTGTGTGTGCGCCGCAGTAAAATCAAAGCAGGCAGAAAGGACCACCGGCCGAAG
>RZOE01000061.1:377500-387500 GCA_003992445.1 Leishmania aethiopica
ATTTCCTGTCCGGTGACCACCCGCTTTTTCGCCGCTACAACAAGCGACTTTCTCAGCAGCGCCAAGCAGCGGCGCTGATTGCACAAAGAACTGCGGAGGCAGAGCTTCAGCGGCAGGCGGAAATCAAGGAGCGCCTTAGAAAAGCTTTGGAGGAGGAAGCTGCTGTACAGAAGAAAAAGGAGCAGGAGAAAGCGGAGCTCCAGCGGATGAGAGCGGCACAGGAGCCGGCGCGGTTCGTGCCCGAAGAGCCTTTTCTGAAAATTATCAAGGATGAGAGCTCTTTTGGTCAAGTGGAGCGGGAGCTCAAGAAGCCCGAACCCGCTGCTGAACCGAAGGTAGAGAGCAAGGTAGAGGTTGCCGCATCAGAGGCTATCACGAATACTGCAACAGGCACATCGACGACGCTGTCAAACGACGTAGCTGCGACAATATCAGCAGAAGAGCTGCTGGTGCTTGTTGGTGTGCCTACCGAAACCATGGAAACGACAACACCTGCCTTAGAGGACCTTGCCGAGGCCATGCGCTGCCCCCATCAGAAAATACAGCCACTTACGTGGCCCTCCCGGCCGAGGAGTACACGCTCTGTTCTGGTGAGCGGGTAGTTAGTATTATAAAGAAACGCTCTGGTCCGATTCCCGCACCACCGCCCGGAACGCCGCCTGTGATCAATAAAGCTGCTGCCAGCCGTCTCAATGAACCGGTCAAAAGAGTAAAACCTGTTGAGAAAATGGTGCGCAATTGCACCCCTTCCAATGAACAGCCGTACAAGAGTCGACACCGCTCGCGATCACCGCGCTCGCGACGGAGGAGCGAGAGGGACCACTCGTCGAAAGAACGTTCACGACGCCATCGACGTGATGAGCTGTCTTCACATCGGCATCACAAAAACTCGCGCGACTCAAAATATCGGCGCTAGGATTCCTTCTCTTGGTGGTCTGCAGTTTAGAGACATGGATTTGCCAATGAGTGCGCTGTGCAGAGGGATAACCTCCCCGGAATCTCTTTTGCTTTTGGTACGAAATGTGTGGGACGCTTCGTTAGCTAGTTTTCGTGAATTGTGGAAACGCGCTTTAGCCCGACGGATATTTGTGGCTTGTGGCACAACTACCACTATATATACCTATGTCTTGTCGATATCAGTCAATAGGCAGTGTGAAGGGGGTAGCCGCACAGGGATGAACGCTCTCTTCTGAATGGTGGTGCACTTCTCATAGTTCTTCATTATCCACTTTTTTTTGCATGCGGGGTAGGCGTTGTCTCTACGTTTTGATTCGCGTTGTAAAAAGAAAATATGATGTCTTTCTATCACCGGCGCTGCAGCACTTTGCTTTCTTAAAACACGATTAAACGAGTAACGAGTAAATGTAGTCTGTGGTGCGGTGTCTCATCTGCGGAAACTGCTCTTTTCTCCTGGTTTGCGAAAAGCACCTTATTTGCCTCTCTGGGAGTTATCCGCCGATGACAAAGAAGGAAAACGGACTTTCTTTTGGAGCACCCCCGGCCCTCAGGGTTTCGCTAACTGCACCCGCTAATTCGCAGTGGCCTTGCTCGGGCCTCTGAAGACTTTACCTGCCACACTCCGTAGTGAGCCATGTTCTTTAGGGTTGGAAGTATCGCATATGTGCTTCAAAGTTCACACGTCTCCAAAAGAAAGCAAAAAAAAGAACTTGTGCTATGTGTGCACTGTTTCACTCTGTACGTGCTTCACTTGGTGCTTTACTTGCATGTCCTTTATCACCCCCTTTCGTGAAACCTTTCTCTCGATGAGTGCAAATGCGACAATGATTGAAGCAGAGGTACATGGTAATAAAGCCTCAAAATCTGCCTCTGTGACTCCCTCACGTACTGCCACACAGACAACTTTTTTTCATTTACACGGCAAGCAAACACGCAAATAAACAGAACTTGCTCTTTGCATATCTCGGGGACTCCAAGCGCTGAGGGATTGCAGCTTTCTTTTCTTCTTCAGCTTGTGCATTAGTTTCTTTTTTTTTTCAGCACTAGTTTCCCCCTTTTTTGAGGGGTTTACATGAGAGACTTTTTTTTTGGAAGTCATGCTATATTTTGCTTCACCATTAGACTTCTTTGTTTCCCTTTGCACTAGCGCTTTCTTGTGAAATGGCACATCACACTGATAAGTCGCGTCAACACTACGCCAACATAAGCGCTCTTGCTCTTGATAGCCCAAGTCACTATGAGGAGCAGCGGGCGAGAATGCAATCAGTTGACTTCAATTACTTGCAACAGAAGTCAAACGAATGTATTGAGAATCGGCATGCACCATCTAGCTTGTACACTACCTACGCGTGCTGCCAGGCCACCATGGCCGTTCCTCAAGAAAGTTACTTTACGCGTTTTGTGCCGAACGATCGTCGCCTGCACGAAGAAGCGAACTCGCCAGCCGAATTGTGCGCAGAGAAACTACCTCTCCTACTGTAGGAAGCCCCTGGAGTGTGGCGGGGCGATTTCTCTACAGCAACTTTCCCAGTCCCCTCCGGCCGCTTCACAGCAGGGAGGCAGAGCTTCCGTGTTTTTCGATGAAGAGCGTTTCGATGAGACCCATGTAGTGTTCATCAACGGTGAGCCACATCGATTAAGCGGGGGCCACCAGAGCGAACGTACGCTCTACGGATTAGACTCTCCAACCGCTGCCATTCGAGATGCAGTGGCAGCCGCTGCTGGAAACCAAGCCGAGAAATCGAATGCCGTATCTTCCTCAGGAGGCGTACAAAAAAGATGGCATGTATTCCAGGAGCAGAGTTCTACCACCAGCCGTGTGGCGGAACCCAAGAGGCAAATAGCTGGATTCAATGGCACATGCAAAGAACAGCACGGTAAAGGTAGTACTTCCCCTGACAGGTATCGTGACTACCTTTCTCCATCTGGACGGCTCTACCGCGTTTTCCGTCTCCACAAGCGGCACCTTCCACCCATCGGGGTGAGTGAGAAAGCGAAGGGCTTTGCATTCCATGCGAAAGGTGCGAAAGAAGCATCACGAACCAAAAAGTCAAGGGATCGCGAGCCAGCTGAATGTGACCGTGACATCGACGGCAGGCGTGAGCTGAGGGAAGATCGAGTAGCAGCAGACCACCGCAGCGGCGGGCGGAAGCCGGTAAAAGATGACAAGGTAGTGTTACCTGTGTGGAAAGGGCGCATAGCAAAGCCGCGCAAGTCTCGCGAAGCTTCAAACAATGTGCGAGGCAAACGTAATGGACGGCGGCAGCTCGATGCTGCCTCTCATCAGAACAGTTGCGCCACAAAGCATACATGCAGACGCTGCCAACGTAATTTGAACTCAACATCTCCGAGAAACGCGTCATCTGAGTCGTCCTCGTCGTGGTCGCTTTCTCCCTCAGCGAGCCCATCTGAGGATATCGCGGACACGCGCACAGGCGATCGCGATTGTGATGGCGCTTCATGCACGGAGCGCCGCCAGCGTTCCCATGACCATCATGGTGCGTCGCAGAACGACAGAGCAGATCGCCGGCTTCCACCAATCGGAGGGGACCAGTGGCACCGTCCCGTGCCCCCTCCGCCTTCGCACCCCTCCCGTCGCCCGCGCGATGCGCATAGGCGCAGACGTCAACACCACGAAGGCGGGAGACACGCCACGAAACGAAGAGGAAGTCGTAGCGACGTTCTTTCCGACGCGAGTGACCTCTCGTCATTGCTTTCTGACTCTGCCGTTTGTGTGTGGTCCTCGTTGTCGAGCAGCATCGGTAGGGCGAGTGACATGTCCGACTGTGTGGTGACGGATAGGCCGCAGCGGAGCCCATCGGAGGAGCACTGGCAGCAGAGGGGCACTGCACGGCGCAGACGCGCGGGAAGTGCATCACCGCTCATTTCGGAGGGCGATGGCAAGGGTCAAGAGTTGTTCGAATGCTCAAACAGCTGCTTGAGTGACAGAGACCCAGAGTGGGAGGATGCGGACTGTACTTCATCTTCCTCCTCGTCCACGTCGCTGTCATCTTCGGAGCTGAGTTCAACTTCAACGTGGAGGGCTGAGGTGCGGAGGCCGCGAGGCCGCGACGGTCGCCGACGTCATCGCCGCAGCGCTCACTCACCTCCATCTCCGTCGCGCAAAGGGGGAAGGCCGGGCGCGAGGGGTTCTGCATCAAATCGTCATCGAAGGCGCGATGGGAACAAGGCGCGGAACACGAGAAGACCCGTCTGTTCAACATCCTCGCCGAGCTCGTCAAGTGATAATTCTGATTCAGACAGGAGCCCCGGCAAACCCCGGGCGCGCTCCAGAGCTGCCCGCGCGACACAGAGCCGGTCCCACTCACGTACTCAACCGCCCATCGTTCACGCAGTTGTCCCAGCTCACCCGCCAAGGGTGCTGCCACCTTTGATGGAGGAGGTGCTGCCAAGTACGCGCTATGCTACGTCTGCGGCAACGCCGCTGGCACAGAGACCACAGATGGCACAGGCGACTGACGCCACCCACAGCTGCGCGAGCCCGGCTGTCCGGCCACCGCGCACAGAGCAGGGCACGGCTGACAAAGGAGTAGGCCAGTCCCACGGCACGGTTGAGCCGACGCGGCGCGCGTACCAGAAGATGCCCACATCTCCGCTGCAGGTGAACCTTTTCTGTGACTTGGTGACCCCGTCTGTCGAGTCATCTGGCCCCGTCTGCACGTCGTCAGAGGCTGACGACAGCAACAAGGGGGGCGCGTCCCCACAGCAACAGTCCCACAAGACGGGGGAGCCGACACCATCACCGGCAACGCAGCCGCTGGACTTGGACTACATTACAGAGCACGTGCTAAGGGTCATTCAGAACCGTTTGGCCGGTAAAGACAACGCGCGCGAGGACGACGCTGCGACAGCGTTGCGCAAGCGCGAGGCAGCGGGGCGCGAGCGTGCTCGTCAGGAGGAGGTAAGAGAGGCGGCGAAGCGGGCAGCCGAGCAAGTGCGGCTGCGTGATCTTCTCCGAGAGGCCCAGCAAGAGGCACGTCAGGCGCGAGAAGAGCAGCTATCCTTGAGCAGTCTAACGGACTCGCTGCAGTTTGCGCTCGCACAGATCACCCGTCTCATGGAACATGGCGACGGCGCCGGCGATGACACGGCGCGGCTTGGTCTAACGCACGAGGCCACAAATAAGGGCGGCAACCCATCAACGGCGGTTGGGACGCTGAACTCAAACACACTAGTTTACGGTGCTGCTGGGAACCATGCAATGACGCCGCCGGGTGCAGGCGCTAGTGCTGCTGATGGAAGTAGCGCCGGAGATACCGCCGTGGCTGTCGAGGGCGGCCACGCATCTTCTTTGCCCGATTCGGCCCTGGACGCGGCGACGCTGCAGCGGCTGATTACAGAGCTGCGCCGACGACGTCACAGCTGCCAAGTCAAGCTACGCCTCCAGCGGCAGAGGGCTGAGAAGGCGGAGGCGAAGGCGTTGGAGGCAGCTCAGCAGCAGCAGCACAAGCAAGAACTCGATGAGCTTGTCGCCAATGAGCATCAGGCCCGTGCCAGCTTGCGCAGAGCTGAGGAAGAGGCATGGGACGAGTTGCTTGTCAGTGCTGCGTCGGTTCTGGAGGAGGCCATCGGTAGAATGATGGCGGCCCAGCTCAGCGCCCGCATGCTACTGTGCGAGAAGGAGTTCAACAAGCGCACCGAGATCGTCGCCAGCGAAGAGGAGGAGGCATCCGACTTCTGGCATTTCGCCGCGGATCTTTGGCAGGCCTCCGAAGACGCGGAGGCGGAAAGGCTGCAGGCGGAGGCTGAGCGCATGGAGTCGGAAGCCGTGGCCGCGAAGCTTAGCAAGAGTCGCGATGAGTTAGGCCAGCGCAGCAGCGGCAGCGGCACCCAGTCCACCGCTGGCGTAGAGAAGATTGTGCTGTCGAACCTCATTCCGGGTCAGCTGCTCGGCATCGAGGGAGGCAAGTCCATCGAAAACGGCGGCAAGATCCGCCTTATAGGCGATCCGTACGTCGAAGCCGTCGAGGCGCATGCGCGGGAGCGCCGCCGCCTTGATCGCCTGCGCCAGCAGCGGCTTTTCTCTGCTTTGCCATCGCGCCCTGAGACGAACAAAGCCAACGACGCAGCTGGCAGCCGTCTTTCCAGCCGTCAGCCTTCGACGGTGCGCATGGGCTTCACCGGCGGTGCCGTCGGTGCGCTGAAGCCTTACAGCCGAGCATCGTCGCACAATTTTCCAGTGTTGTCGCCGGGCCGACTTTCATCGGACGGGAGCAATCGAGTTGGCGAGCGGTCGCCAAGCCAGAGCCGCCTGCCTAGTCAGTCGAACTTTGTGTTGGACGGCGATGTCGACTTGCAAGTCTACGGACGCCACGTTGGAATCCCGTCAAAGATGCGCAGCCGCGCCTCGCTGCTGGCTTCCGCGCGAGGCACCCCCGTGAAGGGCGGCGCTGACATTGCCGCCAGGCCGTACAATAAGCGGCCTGGCGAGGGGCTGCTATTGATGGACATGTACGCCTCGCAGGTAGAGCATTAGAGGACGCCAAACTGCACGTGCACCCTCAGCCCCCGAAACACACTGCCGTTCTTGCGACTGACTCATTCTTTCAACTTTTCGCAACATGCATGGATCGGGCAGTCGACCTGCTCTCCCTTCAACCATGCTTCCTTTTTCACCGGATGTATAGTCGCGCACTGGGCAATGTGGCTCTGTTGCTGTTCTGTTTTTCTTTATTATCTTGCCCTCACCCCCCCCCCCTCTGATGACGAGGGGACAACGCCCCGCAGGGCGTGGCGTCTCAGGGTGCAGTGCAGCAGCCCCACCTATCCCTGCCGGGGCGAACACGCTTCCGCGATCGATATGATGGGCAGTGTGTCGGCGTGACTCGAGCGTATCCGACCCCCGGCCGTCACACGGCCTAGTGGCGTGTGGGTGCCTGAGTGCCACCCGCGAGGAGGATGCACGACGTGGCGACCTGCCTGATGGGGGAGCGACTGTGAGGCGACATGCGAGGCGGCTGATTTGTAGAGTCTGGGGCAGAGGCCGTGCTGCGATGACTGGGTCCGCATTGCTGTAGCGCGCGTGTCGAGGGCTGCTGCGCGCGACGCGATGGGTGCCTGTGGGGCAGGCCGTGTGGTGGCGGTGGTCGAGGTGTCGAGGGGAGCACTGTGACCTCATGCTGTATGGCAGCGAAGGGCCAGGGTGGAAAGCGAGACAACATGCTTCCATGTGTCTGTGCGGTGAGAGATGGATCAGTACCACAATCATAATCGTCGCCTTTACAGCCGTTCGCGATTGAATACGTTTCTCTCCATGTTTATTTTTTTTTTTTTGCGGCAAAGAGAGAATCCGACGAGAGAGAAGAGAACACGTTCACTTTCTCCCCCTCCTCTGGCGCGCGGTCGGCTCAGGCACGACACACCGCTCTTCTTGTGCTTCTTCTGCAACCCCCCCCCCCCCCCCCAGGAAGTGGTGTGCGGCCTCCCCGAACCTATGATGCCGGTCGAAGAGCGGCGGAAAGGAGGGGAGGTGGGGGATAAGTGGACAAGAAGCGACGAAGATGATGAAACGTGCAGCGGCGAAGAGAGGGGTTTGCGGGGTCTGCTGTGTATGTTTCAGTGCAAATTCGACTGTGAAAAGACGAGACAAAGACGAAAAAAGAAGTACAAAGCCATTTTCGACTTGGTCTGTTCAACAGGGGGTGTACGTGGACCGTGTTCCCACACACGCGCAGTAGCTTAGTCGTCAGCGGGCAGAGCCCAGCACGGTTGCACCGGTCGTTCTTTCTCGACGTCGTTGTGTCTTGCTTCACGCGTGCGTGTTAGAGGCATTCCCCTCTCGTCGTTGCGTTGTGCGAGTGTCGTGGCGACACCCTTGCTCCACGCCTTTTTCTTCCGTGTATGCCTGCTGCATGGGTTTGTGTGCGTCTTGACTCTGCTCTTCTGGGTAGCACTCTGCAAGGCGTTGGTTGTCCTTGCTGCGCCGCCCATCAGCTGATTGTTTATGTTCATCACTTAATGAACCGTTCCCCCGCCCCCTTTTTTTTCGTCATTTCCGTGCATCTTCTTCCTCGTGTGGCCACGCCGCGTTCCCACCACCCACGACACCCCTCGCGCAATATTGCGTGCTGCTTTACGGACACCCGCCCCACCCACATACACACAATCGCCATGGGTGCACAAGGGGAAGGGAGACACGACTCGACTTGTCTGTATACACACGCCGGCGTGCACGCTGCAGAGGTTCCACCCCCTCCTCTTTCTCCCTTTTACATTTTCCTTTAGGGGGTGTGAACTCCTGTGCCTGTCCTTTTCTGTGCACAACTTCTCTCACCGCAGGCACACAGCCCAGTCCCGTTCTTTTCACCAACGTACCCGCCCCCCCCCTCTGTCCCCGAAACAGCGCACAAACACGTAAGCATTTAACACGTGATACTAAACCAGTAGTGACACACACACACACACACACACACACGAAAAGCAAGACGCCCCCCCCCCCCTTCCCCCCCTCACCCACCACTTCCTCCAGGAGATTCCAATCGTTCCCTAGGCTAATCAAGGAAGCAAGCGAGACGCAAGAACGCAAGAAACAAGGAATCGGCGACGCCGACGGTGAGGAAGCTCGTGATGCAGGCTTTGCTCTTCCCTCCGCCTTCGTTTTGTGTCCCCTCTCGCCGTCTCTCTCCCGCAGTCGCTAATTCGCTTGTCTCGTGTGCCTTTGTGAATGAGCCTTCTTCCTCCTTGTAAACCTTATCGGCCATTGATTGCACCGTCTCCTCCCCCCCTTCCCTCACGCACACACACACACACACACACCACCACCAACGGCAACGTCGACTTCTTTCTTTTTTTTTGTTTGGTTGTGGCTTTCTCTTGCAGCGCGTGCCCTCTCCTTGCACGCCGTCATCATGCGCGGCGGGGGCTTTGGCCGTTATGGGTACGAGAAGCCGCAGCCAGGTCTGCAGTTTCACTCGTACGAGGACGCCACCTACCCACCCCGCGCCTACCGGTATCATATTCAGCAAGCCGTGCCCTCACCCGCGACCCCCCGATCGGCTGGAAGCGGCAGCAGCGGGGGTGGCGCTGGTGCAAGCTCCACCTACAGCGCAGAGGCGCAGGTGGAAACCACTATCGTGCTTCCGACCATCGATGCGGATGCCACGTGCGGCCCCTTCGTCAGGCCTGGAAACGCCGGCGGCAACTCGGCAATGTCAGCAGCGTCTTCGTCGGTCGGCCATGTACGGGGGTCAGCGTCGTCGGTGGCGTCAAAGAGCACAGAGGGCGGATTCGGCACAGGGGCCGGCGGTGGCGCGGACGCGGAGCGGCGCCCACCGCCGCGACTGCGGTACTTCTTTGAGTGTTTTGTTCCAGACGAGGACGCCACTGATGCGCAGTCCTTGAGTGAGGTGTGGCGGCACATGGAGCCCCTCAATCCTTTCCACTACCGCGAGCTGTGGTGCGGCGTCGACGGCGCCGTTGCCGCATCGACAACGGCCGCCGGCCCGGGATGGGTGAAACCAGAGACACCTGTTGAATGGAACGCTTTTACCGACGGCGACCGTGCCACCGACGGCGGTGCCTCGAAAGTGGAGGACAGCGCGGTGAAGAAAGAGGCGCAGGATGGGGCACTGCCGTGTTCGCCCGCGCGGGTCACCGGTGGCGCTCTTACAACTCGCGCAGTCCAAAATGCACTCCAGCGTACGCTGCGCGCCGTTGGGCTACCGGACGAGCTCAGCTGCATGGTGATGCTCTCAGTCCGTATCCCGCCCGGCGCGCGTCTCACGCGTAAGCAGGAGAAAGTACTTAGACTGCGAGCGCAGCGCCGCCCTGCGCCTCCACGGCCGATCCGCCGTGGAGCGAAAGTGTTTGTGCCTGTCCCTGCCGTCCTTGGTAGTGCCGCGGAGAACGGGGAGCCTGTAGGAAGCACCAGGGGTGGTGGCGGCCTCCTTGATGTGACGGCGCTGGGGCCGCGCGTGATGCACCTGGCTCCCGCTGGCTTCGCTGATGCGGCGGCCGGCGTCGGCAGCGCAGGGTACTCCAAGGTGCCGTCTGCGGTGCCAGCCATGGACGAGTTCGCCTTTGA